>JAMZAV010008891.1:0-21662 GCA_024449915.1 Sweltsa coloradensis | reverse complement strand
CGGGACAGATGCAAATTCACCGAAGACCAATGGGATTTTATTTGGGCTACAAATTTGGCCTACGTTTGATTGCCTAAAAGCGTTTTTAAAGAATTTGTAAAAATTAAAAAAAAAAAATATCAGTTCAATTTAGTTTTAAGGGTTAGGCAAAAAACCCCCCAAAGACAAATAACATTTTAATTTCTCGATTTGGAATAGTCGGGAAACACTCTTGTGGGGAATTTTATAAAAATAAACCAGAAATTAAAAAATATTCCCAATGGGGTTTGGAACCCATTTTCCCACTTTGGGTGGAAGCCACCAAAAAACCCCAGCCAAACTTTTAATTTTTTTTGGGTTTTTGTGGGGAGGGAAAAATAAACCAAAAAAAAACTTTTTTGCTTTTAATTACCCCCTTTTTATTACCTATTAATTTGACGGGGTTGAGGGGAGGGTATTTTTCTCGATTTGGATAGATAAGTTTTTTTAATTTCGGATTGTTTTAAATATTGACAATTCCACCTAGCCCTATGGAGTGTTCCGACTATCCAAATCGAGAAAATTACCCCGCTAAAACCTGCGTAAGGTAATGACATTAAAAAAAAAAATGTTTGTTTTTGGGCAAATTCAGTTTCAGCAACAGTTTTTCCCATAATTTTTTTGTTCCATCCATTTCAGTTCTGTAATGTAACGTCAATACAGAAGTTACATAGTTTCCCTCTTGGTGGTTTGTTTTTCCCCAAAGGCCACCCCCGGGAAAATGGGAGACCCGGGGTTTTTTTAACCCCCCACGGGATGGATTTTTTTTTGGAATTTCTGGATTTTTTATTTAAAAAATAACATTTTAACTTTTGGCTTCAGTATTTTTTTACAGACACTCAACATTTTAACTTACGTTTCCCTTAAGACACTTCAAAACTCCCCCTTTCCCCCCCGCGGTTTTCAGGGTTCCTTCCCATAAACCCCTTTCAGTTTTTTCCCCCCTTTTTTTAAAAAAACTTCAAACTCCACGTTCCCCCCGGGTTGCAGGGTTTCCCCCCATATTTTCAGTATCCCTCTTAAGACACTTCAATCTCCCCTTCCCCCCCCGCTGGTTGCAGGGTTCCTCCCATACTTACAGAACCCTCTTAAGAACTTCAATCTCCACTTCCCCCCCTCGCTGGTTGCAGGGTTCCTCCCATACTTACAGTATCCCTCTTAAGACACTTCAATCTCCACGTTCCCCCTCGCTGGTTGCAGGGTTCCTCCCATACTTACAGTATTCCCTCTTAAGACACTTCAATCTCCACGGTTCCCCCCCTCGCTGGTTGCAGGGTTTTCCTCCCATACTTACAGTACCCCTTTCTTAAAAACACTTCAATCTCCACGTTCCCCCTCGCTGGTTGCAGGGTTCCTCCCATACTTACAGTATCCCTCTTAAGGGGAATCAACCGGGTCTTTGGAACGTCCAAAAACCTTTTTTTTTTGTTACGGCTATTTTCATGTATATTATAGAAACTTGAAAAAAAATGGGGAAAATTTTTTGGGGGGGGAATTGGAGGGGTATTTGGGGGTTTCGATCCCTTATATTTATGTGTTCTAATAAAAATCGTTAAATAAAACTACTGACTAAAAACCAAATCAAATTTGGCACGCATTTAGAGTAAAGTGTTATAATTGCTTGACTGCAGAAAAATTGAAATTTGTGCAATGGGTTGACAGCTATGAATTTTTTCGCGTACCTCTACGAATGTCATATAATATAGTGCTCGTTTCGTACACTGACGTTACTACAGCAAGGGGACACACGTTATATAAGTCCCAGTCAGACCCTTGGCACGAAAGTGCACTTCCAACGAGGTATAACACTTCAAAATTGGTCTAGGCACTATCGAGATCGAGCTGAATTTCCCGAGTGCATTGCAAAAACTTAAAAAATTTTTTGCGCATCAACGCGGCGAAGATTCGACGCGTCCAACCACTGCCGCTCAGTGCTGCCGTCATGGTCTCTCCGGCAAAACTATCTCTACTTCGCGCGTATTCTGACTGAGCGAAGCGATAGATCATAGAGAGTAAAAACGACCTTGGAGTGACGTTTAGAGCAGTGACACACACTACAGAGTATTACTGGAGTATACTGAGTAGCTAGCAGCCAATAATATTGTTTGGTACGTTGTGATGACGGAATAAAAAAGAAGCGAACTAAACTACTGAATTTGAACTAATTTTTCAACGATTTATGTAGCATTTATGTAGCGTCTTTGATTGTTTTTGTTGTTTCCCTGAAGCCTTTTTTTAGATGGTCTAACGTTCTGTACAATTTTCTTGCAAGGACAAAAAAGAATCCAATCTTGCATGGATAATTAAATAAAAAAAAACACCTCCATCTTTTGATGATTTTTCCACGTCTCTTTGCTTGCTACATTTTAATAATTTCGCGGCACCCCCTTCAGCTATAAGTAGTAATTTAGCATGTTTGGTAAACAAAATTAAAAACAAAATTCAGCAATTTGATGTCAATTTTTTGTTGACTATGTTTAGTAAAAATAAATTACGTTTCAATTTGCTAGGAAACATACTTGATTTGCTAGCTTTTCCCCACGGGACAATACACCAAGTCTTTCTACACACACTTTTACTACTCTAGGTCTTTCTTCACCACCCCACCATGTGAATCCCATCGCTAAGTAGTTGCCGTCATCGGCGTCATACAACCGTGTTTTCACAGATTCTTTTTAGCATCACTGTGTTTGCTAATCCATCACTGCTCGCGCATTTAACTTATTTATGCAAACATTAGTTTTACACGTCACTTCAGTCCATTCACTATTGGCCAATTGGGGGTGGCAGCTAGCATAGGAATCGAGATCAGCATCGTTGCTGCGTGTTTACGCAATATCATTTTTCAATTGGGACCATTTTGAAAAAAAAAACTATGCTAATCATTTGATTAGCTAGTAGCTATAATTATTTTTCTTGGTGTAAAATTCATTATTCATTATTTACCGGTATTTTTTATTTTTCAAAAATTTACTTGTTTTTACTGGTATGTACAAGGATTTCGCGGCACCTTGGTTGGGAACCACTGAATTTATTCATGAGTTACAAGGTTGCTTTTACCAATAACAATTGTCAGTGATACCTAAATGGTAGCAGTTTTTCTAATTTTTGTGGTAATGCCTGTCAAAAGCTCAAAACTGACCTGAAACCGACAGAGGTATAGCCTATATGAGGTTACCGACAGTGTCGGCTCGGGCGCTAAGCGCTGACTTCGGGAGATCTCGGGTTCGAATCTCGCTGAGACGGCAACCCTGACTGAAGGTCGTTTCGGAGTTTTTTTAGTTGTAAATGCGAATGCAGGGGATTGAGTCCTCTTAAAAAAACCCTCGAACGTTCCTTTTCCTAACTACCCTAAAGGCAAAAGACGGCACTGGGCCCTACAAAGGCCATCTCGTTTGGGCGAGAAAAAACAATAACAAAATTTATATAGATTTTATTTATTAGGAAAACTCATTACATTTAAAGGGACTAATTCAGTGTGTAAACTAATTCGATTGCCACCAGAATCGTATCATATTTAACTTTAGTGATTTTCAAACGTTCCCACAAAGTTTCATCAAGATCGGAGTAGCCTTTTGCCCGGACACGGACCAAATATCATGAAAAATTGCTTTTAAAATTGGGGAAAATAGTAAAAGTACGATATTCATTACAAATATTTATTCGATTGCCCCCAAAATCAAAAACATATCTAACTTGAGTGATTTCAAACGTTCCCATAAAGTTTCATCAAGATCGGAGTAACCGTTTGCCGGCCGCGGACCAAATATCAAGAAAAATATCGCATTACAAATTGAAAAAAAATCGTAAAAGTACGATATTCATGAGAAATATTTCTTGAAATGTACCCAAAAACGTGGCAGGTCTAAGTTCAGAGATTTCGAAGGTCCGCTACAACTTTTCATCAAGATCGCATATGCCGTTTGCCCGAAATCGTGCGAAAAAACAGACAGAAAAAAAAAAAAAAAAAAAAAAACATTGGAAACTAAATTTTTTTAGGGGTCAGTGGAAATTGAAGTCTTCGCTTCGCTCATCCAACAAACAAACAACAAGACACTGGCTTTTTAAGATTTTTATTTTTTCGTTCTGCGAGATTTATTGAACCATGGCCCCGGGTTTGAAATCGTCTCAGGATATATTTTTGAAATGATATTGTCGAATTGCACAACGCCACGGCAAAATTAAGTTAGCTCCGCCCAATAAGAAATATGACCATGTTTACAATATGTCATTTATTAATATCACAGTGTGTACACGCTGTACTCTTTTTGTGGTATATATCAACGCAAAAAATTTTTAGAATGAAAAAAATAAATGGGAACGAAAAAAAGGGAATAAAGTTTACGTAGATGTTTACTTTGTGTAAAAATATGTCCTATATGGAGCATCTAAAAGTTATTTATTCCACTTTAGTAAACAAGAACACTTTTTTTCATTTCCAGTGCTTTAACTTTTGCTTTTGATTGAAATATCTAATTGCGCAGGAACCTGACATTGCCCCCCTCCCTCCTTATAAAGTTCAGCCTCGGAGATGAAGTAACACGCGAAAAAAATGGTTTATGGATGAACGAAAATGAGCTATGCGAGAAGACACTCAATTTGACTAAACACATTTAAAAAAGCTTGGATTTGTTTTAGTTTTTGTGTTTTTGGCTATTCGACCGCGTTTTTCTATTTTCCAAAATATGCAACCAAATCAAAATATAGTGAATGGCTTTAAAACCCGGCTATTCTAGAAAATCCAAAGTTATTTTTTTCAAATTTTTTGATCCAGTACAAGGCCAATATCGCCATCTCAAAATAATTTCAAATTTTAATTGTCACGGCACACCATTCAACTTAGGATGTTGTTTTTTTTTTACATTAATTTTCAACTGGTTTTTAGGGGCTGGTTGAGAGTTTTTTTTTTTACATTTGTCGTTCCTGCGTATTTTTCGTTTGGTGGTACGAATCGGTACAAAATATCGCCAAACGAAAAAATTCACTGGAAAGACAATTGTTAAAAAAAATCTTTTTCCTCAGTCAGCCTATAGAAAACTAGTTGAAAATTAATGTCACAGAAACACAACACCCTACGTTGAATGGTGTGCCCTGGCGAATTGAAGTTGGAAATTATTTTGAAAGGGGGCTATATTGGCACGTGTACCGGATCAGAAAAAATTGAAAAAAAAAATACTTTTTATTTTCTAAAATAGCCGGTTCAAAGCCTTCACTATATTTGACTGGGGGAGCATATTTTGGAAAAAAAGAAAAACGCGGTTGAATAGCCCTATGTAAATTATTTGTTGGGCCGGTCAAACAGCAGAAATTTTAATGAATGCTTTATTAAAATTTCTTAGGGACTTTTGAAATCTCTTGTTTTATACGGGACATTTTCTGGATGCAACCGAAGAAATCATCTTATCAAAAACACAAAAACAATTTGATTTCTTTTTTTGCTGCATTTGCCTTTTAATTCGCTCTCTGCACTAGCAAGCTTCCCGATCTTCGTATTTTCAGGAAAGTCCCCTATATCTAGTTTTATTCTATCATTTATGGCGAAACCAGAGTAATATTGCCATGAAAATCGTATTTTTCAGTATAATTTTAAATCCAAATATTGTTTGGAAAATTTGGCTTTGGCTTTTGCAGGCCGACAACAGTGACATTTCAGAGCGCACTAATAATTACATAAAAAAATAAAAATTCGTATTTATAATGACCCACTCAGTTACATAAATGATTTTCAGTGGGGGACAGTAAATATGAAGCCGAACAAGCCAACCCTGTAGGCGCTGACACCATCGAGAGAATCAATGACCCGACTAGAGACCCCCGACCGGCATATTTTTAAGTAGAAAACACCGTCATCAGTCCTGCAAGCGCATATTCTCTCAAGGCGCGAATGCGAGCCACCATACAAATAAACAGAAGTCGGATCCCGTTGAATGGGCTATTTAATCAAAAATCGAGTTCCTGATTCGTGAGTTTCCTACACGTTTTTCGTAAGGTCTTCAAACATAAAAACCTTCAGAGCAATATGCTCATGCTCGTGTCCTTTCAAAAACGGCAAAGTGACATTTAAAATTGAAGGAATATATAGTGCATGTAGTCAAAATTTTTTCCGGGGGGGGGGGGGGGGCGGCGGGGGAATGACAGTTCCGGCATTATAGCTTAAATTTAACACTGATTGTAAAGACCTGACCTCAAGTTTTGGTGCCCAGCAATAAAACTCAAGTCACCAAGTCTGCAGAGAACAAAGGAGTGGACAAAGACGAACCAAAATTGTTGCGTTTACGTGAAATAAGGAAATAATTTTAATGAACCCCAAATTTAAATTGGGCTAAAAAAATATTATAGATAAAATATTTATTAATTACACTTGGGCCATTGCGTTTGCAATTGCCACAGTAAAATACAGCTTTACACGTTGGTTGGGGGGGGGGGGGAGGGGGGCGGAGATGACCTTGGGGAAGCGTTGCCCTGGTAAATTACCTTTCGACATAAAAACATAGGAAGGCAGCGACCACCTAAGCTGGTCCCAACGCTGATTATGGGCCGCCGCTACTGCTACTGACTTAGATATAAGTAATATGAAATGAATGTGCAACGGAAGGAGTTCCTGGCAAAAACTTGCAAGCAAGGCTTATTTGAATGTATTAGAATGTTTTTTTCATTATTTTGTACCTGCTCATTATAATAGTGCGCAGGCGCAATGTGTTAAAATTAGGCGCAAAAATTACCAGTGGTGTAGCAATGTATGTAGGCCTATTGCGTCGAAAAACAAAAAAACAATTTAGTCCAATATGAGGTGTGAACTCTATACAATCTAATAGTTATATCACAATCATAGGTAATATTAAAAATTGAAATTGTGCGTAAGTTTGAACAAGCCTCGAAAGATTGATATGAGGGGGTTATGCAAAATATCTATGTGCATAATACTGATTTAACAAAAACAAATTTAAAAAGAGCCTGATTGGTCACATAACTTATAATATAAATGGTTTTCAGTCATTATGGATATCCTGCTCCGATATGTATAGAGGTTACTTTTTTGTCGATAGGCTACTCAATACGGAAATAAAGCAAAGTGAAAGGGGAGCTCTCGGTCCTATTCGCGGGGAAGTGAACTCTATTCTTCAAATTCCTGGTCTACCAAATTGGATAAAATACATAAACAAATACTTGTCAAGCAGGCGGCTGATCTGACTACTCAACCTTCCATTGGGAGGAAGTATATAATCGGTCTTTTTCCTCATTTGTATACTATTTTTTAAAATCGTGTAAAGCTGGTACACTAATTTTTACTAGTAATCATATCTCATCTCAATTTGAACTCTTTCTGTAGAAGCAAAAATCTAAAAGAGAAAATAAACCAAGACTCCCTTTCCCGCTCCAATCGTACGAGCCGAACGCTCTTTACAGCGCATTTCGGCAAGGGACACTCAAAAAAGCTCAAATCGTGTAACACGTAAGCCGCCCGCGGCCGGGAGCAGCGTGAACCTGCTTCATCAACGCCTCGAGCGCGACTGCTCAGATGCGACCTCGTAGACCCTGGCGGGTGTAGTCAGGCCGGCTCGGAGGGGCGGGGGATCTTCTAGCATGACTATTTCACATAGCTTATCGACTGATGGTCGCAATTAGGCGTATGAATGTTTTTCAGGCCGGTTGATTCCCCTTAAGACACTTCAATTCCCCCCTTTCCTTTTTGGGCAGGGTTCCCCCTATTTACTTCCCCTCTTAAGAATTCAATCCCCTTTTTTAGGTCCTTAATCTACATATCAAGAATCAATCTCCATTCCCCCCGGGTTGATTTCTCCAAATTTAAACCCTTAAAACTTCAATCCATTCCGGGCGGGTCCTTACCCCCTTCCCTTTTAAACAAATTCACTTCCCCCCTTTTTAGTTCTAACTTACTATCCTTTAAATTAATTCACTTCCCCTGCCGGTTGGGGCCCCCAGAAATACTCTTAACCTTTCAATCTAAGCCCCCTGTGGTTGGCGGGGTTTTCCCCACCGTTACCCCTTAAGCACCTTCCCCGCCCTCGCTGGTTGCGGTTCCTCCTTTTAACGTTCCCTCTTAAAAACTCAACTCCCCCCCGCTGGTTGGGGTTCCCCAACCGTTTTCGGAAATTTAATTCCACGTTCCCTCGGGTTGCAGGTTCCTCCCTACTTAAGTCCCTTTAAGCCCACTCCACTTCCCCTTCCCGCTGGTTGCAGGTTCCTCCCATACTTAAACCCTTTTAAGACATTTTCAATCTCCCTCCCCCTCGTGGTTCGGGTTCCTCCCTACTTAAATCCCTCTTAAACACTTAAATCTCCACGTTCCCCCGTGGTTGCAGGGTTCCTCCACTTACAGTCCCTTTTAAACATTAAACTCTCCCCTCGTTCGGTTTCAATTCTACCCTTTTAAAGAATTCTCAACACTTCCATCCCGGTTCCCCCTTTCAGGATCCCCTAACATTTAATCTAGTTCCGGGGGGGTTCCTCATCCACTTCCCCTTGCATACCAGTTCCCCCTAGTTCGGGTTCCCCCTTACCTTAACTCATCCCCTTGGTTGCATTTTTCCTCCATACTTACAGTATCCCTTAAGACACTCCATTCCACGTTCCCCCTCGCTGGTTCAGGGTTCCCCTACTTACAGTATCCCTCTAAGACACTTCAATCTCCACTTCCCCTCGCTGTTCAGGGTTCCTCCCATACTTACAACCCTTAAGCACTTAAAACTCATCCCTCGCGGGCCTCCTATTACATTTACCCCCCATACTACATTCCTCCCCTTCCTTCGGTTCCTCCTCCTCTTCGGTCCTCAATCTCCACGTTCCCCGCTGTGATCCTCCTCCACGTATCCCTACGGTTCAATTCTCCACGTTCCCCTCGTGGTCAGGTTCCCCAACTAAGTATCCCTCTTAGGGGTTACCCCGTTCCCCCTCGGGTTCAGTTCCCCTTACAGTACCTTAAGACACTCATCCCACGTTTCCCCCTCGTGTGGGGTTCCTCCCATACTTACAGTATCCCAAGACCCAACTCCACGTTCCCCTCCTGTCAGGGTTCCCCCTTTACCCATCTTAAGACACTTCAATCCCCCGTTCCCCCCGTGTTGCGGTTCTCACATTATTCCCTTAACACTATCTCAGTCCCTGGTTCAGGTTCCCCATCTCCCTTCCTCTTGGTTCACCATCTTCAGTATCCCTCTAGACACTATTCACCTTCCCCCTCGCGGTTGCAGGTCCTCCATACTTACAGTACCTCTTAAGACACTTCAACCCTTCCCCCTCGCTGGTTGCAGGGTTCCCCTACTTACAGTATCCCTCTTAAGACAACTTCAATCTCCACGTTCCCCCTCTTTCGGTTCCTCCCAAATTTTCCCTTAACACTATCTCCACGTTCCCCCTGGGTTTGCAGGTTCCTCCCATACTTACAGTATCCCTCTTAAGCTTCATTCCACGCCCCCTCGGTTGCAGGGTCCTCCTACTTACAGTATCCTCTTAAGACCTTCAATCTCCACGTTCCCCATCGTGGTTGCAGGGTCCCCAATTACATTAATCCCTCAATGACACTTCAACTCCTACGTTCCCCCTCGACTGTTCAGGGTTCCCCATTTAAGTATCCCCTAACATTAACCCACTTCCTCTGTTTTAGGTTCCTCCATACTTACAGTTCCCCTAACTTCATTCCCCCTTTCCCGTTCAGGTTCCTCCCTACTCCCATATCCATCTTAAGACACTTCAATCTCCACGTTCCCCCTCGCTGGTCAGGGTTCCTCCTACTTAACATCACTCTTAACCTTCAATCTCCACGGTTCCCCCTGTGGGTTCCTCTACTTCAGTATCCTTCCTTCACTTTCCACGTTCCCCCCCTGTTGCAGGTTCCCCATATTACAGTATCCCCTTAGGGAATTTCCTCCACGTTCCCCCACTGGTTGCAGGGCTTCTCCCATTTCAGTCCTTTACACTTCATCCCACGTTCCCCCCGATTGATTCCTCCCATACTTCAGATTCCTAAATTACAGTTCCCTCTAGCTTCCTCCCTCTTCCGGGTTGTTCCCATACTTCAGTTCCCTCTTAAGACACTTCAATTCCACGTCCCCCTTTTGCGGGTTCCTCCCATACTTCAGTACCCTCTTAAGACACTCAATCTCCCGTTCCCCCTCGCTGGTTGCAGGGTTCCTCCCATACTTACAGTACCCTAAACATTCATCTCCACGTTCCCCTCGCTGGTCGTTTCCATATTATCCCATCTTACATTATCCCGTTACCTCCATTTGGGTTCCCCCTTTTTCCCCTTAACTCATTCCCGTTGCCCTTTCAGTTCCCCCCCCTTTCCCCCTCCATCTTCAGCCCCTTCACATTCAGTTCCTCCACTTCATCTTCAGGTCCTCCTGTTGACGTTTCCCCTTAACAGTCATCCCTTACGTTCCCTTCCTTTCCACGTTCCCCCGCTGGTTGCAGGGTTCCTCCAAAAACCTTCAATCCCACTTAACCTTCAATTCCACTTCCTCCTGGGTTTGCAGTTCCCATAGTCCCTTCTTAAACACCACTCTCCACGTTCCCCTCGCTGGTTGCAGGGTTCCCCATTACAGTATCCTCTTAAAAACCCCTTCAATCCCACGTTCCCCCTCGCTGTTGGGGTTCCTCCCATACTTACAGATCCCTCTTAAGACACTTCAATCTCCCGTTCCCCTCCTGTTGCAGGGTTTCCTCCCTAACTTAATCTCCCTCTTCCACTTCTTCGGTTCCCCCCCTTTTAGTTCCTCCCATACTTCAGTATCCCTCTTACACTTCAATCTCGTTCCTCCTCTGTGCGGGGTTCCTCCAATACTTACAGTATCCCACTTAAGACACTCTCTCCTTCCTCCTCCTCATGTCCTTCCTCTATTCAATCCCCTTCCTCAATTTCACGTTCCCTCCCTGGTTCATGGTTCCCCCTTAACACATTCAATCTCCACGTTCCCCTCGCTGGTTGCAGGGTTCCTCCCTTTACGTTTCCCTCTTACACACTCATTCAGTCCCCCATTTTTGTGTCCCTCCCATTCAGTTCCCCCTTATTCATTCCTCCAAACCTCTTCAGTCCTCCCTCAGTTCAGGTCCTCATCTTCAGTCCCCTGGTACTCAGTTCCCCCTCTTTGATCCCTTCAACCTTCAATCCCACGTTCCCCCTCATTTAGGTTCCTCCCATCCTCTATCCCTTGCCCCCATCTAATTTCCCCCTTTTGCATTTCCCATCCTTCCTCGTTCCCTTTCAGTTCCCCTTTAGAGTTCCTCCCCCTTCAGGTTCCAAGCCCCATCTTCAGTTCCCCTCCGTTAAGCATTCTCCCATTTTCCCCTCCTTTTCAGGTTCCTCCCATTTCAGTATCCCCCTTTAAGACACTTCATTCCACGTTCCCCCTCGCTGGTTGCAGGGTTCCTCCCATCTTACAGTACCCCCTCTTAAGACACTTCAATCTCCACTTTCCCCCCCTGCTGGTTGCGGGGTTCCCCCCCATATTACAGTACCCCTCTTAAGACATTTCCCAATCTCCCCGTTCCCCCTCGGGGGTTTTGGGGAAAGGGTTCCTCCCTTTCCCGGGCGCCGGGTTTCCTTTTCATCAAGGGGAAAAGCTTATCGCCCCTACAAAAGGGAAATCCCACTCGTTAGTTTTTAAAAAAACTATCTCATCAAGTGATAGCTGTATCGCACCTACAGAAGGAAATACACTCAGTTAGTATTTAAACTATCTCATCAAGTGATAGCTGTATCGCACCTACAGAAGGAAATACACTCAGTATTTAAACTAGGGATGTAAACGATAATCGTATATCGATATTATCATGATAAGGGTGGCGATATCGCAATAATTCTTGAGAATTCGGATTTTTAATACTAGCAAATACTTGTTTATGACTACCTAATCTGACAATTCTTTCAAATCTAATCTTAAGTCCTTCCTGCTTAAAAACAGTTATTAGTATTACCTACTCACTTCATGAGTTCCTATCTGATGGCTCTCCCAAATAAATTACCTTGTTGATTCATTTATATCAATATTTAAAATGTATTAATTATTATTGTTTGCATCATTTGTAAATGCCGGTAATTGCAATTTTTTTGTTTCATAATTGTGTATTCCTATAGGCCTATTTATTTATGTAGGGCCTACTATTTATAGGCTAACATTTGTTAAAACCTTACTCTTAGAACCACCTTAAATTCATTTCACTCCACCTAGGCCTATCTCTCTCTCAAGAGAATAGGCCAAAGCGTTATACTTTTACTCTGTATTAGGTATTGGGGATGGGCAAAAGCGTGTATCTTACTACACGTTACACGCTGGCTGTCTGTTTGTGTACACGCGTGTACTAATGTATATATTAAGATATCTGAAAAAAGTTGTACATGTTTATTTATTACTGTAGGCCTACTAGGCCTATATTTTTATTGCACTCTGAACAGTAAACACGGCGACGGCGTTCAGTTCAGTTTATCAGTCAGTAAATGACGTGGCTGATGTTTCATTGACCTTGGAAAGTTGGAAGGGTGATGGTATGGTAGCGGCTTGCGTGAGGAAGAGGGGGCGGGGGGGGGGGGAGATAGGGCCTGTGATTTACCATAATTCCCGTGATACTTGAATTGTGCAGCAACTCCTTCGCGCACAGTCAGCATTTAACCTTCTTTCCCGCATCTATCTTATCAAAGAACTTCCACACAAGACTGACAAGAGACATTCAAAACTAGGAAGCTTCGCAAACGCTTTTTCAAGCGCCTTGTTGGATGAGCGTAATTGTTTAAGGGGTTGTTTTACCGGTACTGAAAATGTATGAAAACCAGCAATTTTGCATTATTATTGTTTTAATTGTTTTTTAAGTTTACTTTTTAAGTTTTTTATTTAATGACTACATTAATTTATTTTATGCTGATATAATGCTAAAAGCATTAAATGATTTTTTTTCTTGAGCGCTGCATGCTATTTTGCATGGGAAAATGGTTTACCGTTACCGGTACTGATATTAGGCCTAATCTAGGGCTGTATAGAGTGTTATTCATAACAATTTTAGTCAATCTTAAAGAAGCCTACATTAACAGGTTATAAAGACCCAGTGAATTCATGTTAAATAAATAAACTGAACCTTTAGGCTATGTTATACTCAAATTTACCAAAAAACAACATAAATAAACATTAAATGCTATTACACTGGTGTTAGATAAGATTCAACAGCTTCCCTTCGAAAAGTGATGGTGGCTGTTGAGTTTATTGAAGAATATCAACACAAACATATATATACAAAACAGAAAAAAAACAGAGATGTTTCGACACGAGGTCTTGTTCACTCAAGAGAGAAAGGAAAATGGCCACTGATTCAGCCAATGAATATTTTTTATCCCAAAGTAAGAATATTATGGGGTTTAGAATATAATACAGGAAGTATAGGATCATACTTTAATTATTTCATTAATTGTTAACCCTTTTCGGTCATATGTCGGGGCAGCCTCGACATGGGTGTTTCTGCACACTTTACTAACTAGGTTTTTAGAGTCACAAAATCTGATCTCAAAACAGCAACACGGTTTTCGGGAAAATAAATCTACTATAACTGCGGCAGCAAATTTCATAAATTGTGTAATAGAAAATATTGACAATAAAAACAAAACCATGGCCATATTTATGGACCTTTCAAAGGCTTTTGATTGTGTGAACCATAAAATATTGATTAAAAAACTAGAATGCTACGGCATAAGGGGCGTGGCATTGAAATGGGTACAGTCATACCTCGCGAACAGGACACAATACGTAGAATTAAAGCAGGAGAACAGTCTTGGTCAAGTGCAAACATACAGATCAAGGGCGCAAGTTATGAAACACGGTGTACCGCAAGGTTCCGTAAATGGCCCTCTGTTCTTTAACATTAGTATAAATGACATACCAGAAAAAGTACTAAAGGGTGAGATTACGCTGTTCGCAGATGACTCGACCCTGAGCATGTCTCATAAGACAATCGACGAGCTTGAGGTAGACACATATGTTGAAACAAATAATGTAGTACAGCAATTCGAATCCAACTGCCTTAAAGTAAACTCAAGTAAAACAAATATTATGGTTTTCAATCCTGGCAACAAACAAAGTAGGGAAGTAAACATACTTATAGGGGAACACAGGCTAGAACAGGTTAGGGTAACACAAATTTTGGGATTATATATAGACGAAAACCTTACCTGGAATGACCACATTGACCACATTGCTAAAAAGATAAGCTCGGGCATATTTGTGATAAAACAGCTAAAGCATTACTGTAATATGAACTTACTTAAATCAGCATATTATGCTTTAGTTGAGTCGTATATCAATTATGGCATAGTGATTTGGGGGAACAGCACCAAAATAAACACTCTAAAGATATTCAGGCTTCAAAAGAGGGCAATACGGTATATACTAAACCTAAAACCAACTCAATCGTGTAAACAATATTTTAAATTGCTAGAGATCCTTACCGTCCCTTCCAAATACATATATTACACTATAGTCTTTATGCGTGAACATCACTTTGATAGCTTTGTAAAGAACTCCGATACCCACCAGTACAACACTCGGAACAGGAACAACCTTCACTTACCATCAACTAAATCAAAAATCATTGACAAAGCCCCAATCCATGCAGGAAAAATACTATTCAATTATCTACCCGAGGAAATCAAAAGTGAAACAAACATGATCATGTTTAAAAGAAAACTGAGAAGCTACCTCATAGAAAAATGTCTGTATAATATAAGTGACTTCAAGGAAGCATGACACAGTTGCATAAGTGTATATAGATTTGCTCACTCGACAAGTGATGTATAATATGATGTATATATGTAAATGTATAATGATGTAATTATTAGTATATAATCAATCTTGTATTAGTAAAGTAGTTTGTAGTTGTTAATTATGCAATGTATATACCAACAATTCTGACAATGCTTATGTTACGATACACATACTAGTTACGGCATCACATGTAATCCACAGCTGCTAATAAAATACAATACAATACAATACAATACCTCCCACAAAAAAAAAATATATATTTTTTTTAAAAAAAATTTTTAAATTTTTGAAAACTTTGTATATGATGCCGCCCTCCTAGGCTCCTATACAGGTCTTTTTATGCACTTACTATAGTTAACAGTTCTACAGGCTTCTAAATAATAATTTTAAAAAATCTGACCAAAAAGGGTTAATGAATTAAAATTTTTATAGTGAACTGTATTTTATAAAACTAGGAAACGCTCTGTTGGACGCGTTGATAAGCGAGCACGTGCTATAGCTAGACCCACATTGCACATTTTTTTAAATTTAAAAATTTACGACGTTCGCGTTTCCAGTATTATTTATTATTGCCAAGGTATTTGGGTAAACCCGTGTTTAAATCTTTACTTTAAAATCCACCGCCATCTAGAGGACCTTGACTCCTTGGGAAAACTATTTAAACTCTTTGTTGACAAATAATAGACTGCTTCCTTGAAAGTATTTTGATTACTTCTAGGTGGCAGTGCATTAGAAACTTTGCGCGTCTTTTCGTTGCCATGGCAACGTTACTTTTGTTATAATGTAATTTCCATCTACACTACTTATCGGATCAAAATAAAATTAACATATTTGTGACTGGACGGACATTCTAAATGATTTGGCATCTCAGATTTTGTCGCCGTTGAGTTTGAAAAAAAACTTTCGATTAACTTTAATGTAACTTTTTAACTTTTTGAACGATTTTGCCACAATACTAATGGCATTCAATCGAGAACAAAGCTTGCGGATGGTGAAAATTTCAACTCGATCCGAGCCTCCGTTCGACCGCTATCATGAGCCAAAAAAGCTGCACGACTTTCCGTTGCCATGGTAACCGTACTTTTTTATAATGTAATTTCCATCTACACTACTTATCGGATCAAAATAAAATTAACATATTCGTGACCGGACGGACATTCTAAATGATTTGGCCATCTCAGATTTTGTCGCCGTGAAGTTTGAGAAAAATACTTTCGGTTAACCTTAATGTAACTTTTTGACTTTTGAACGATTTTGCCACAAAACTAATGGCATTCAATCGAGAACAAAGCTTGCGGATGGTGAAAATTTCAACTCGATCCGAGCCTCCGTTCGAACGTTATTGCGAGACATACAAACAAAAAAAAAACAAACAAACAAAACAAAAAAAAAAAAACAGTGACTATTTTTTCCGGCAGAGTCAAATGGAAACGCTTGCTTCGCTCGCTTAATTAAGGTTCTGTGAAAAAATCATTACAATCGGATAGGCCTAAAGCATGTAGGTGTTATAAGTCAAAGAATTTTTTTTTAAATCGAAAAAAATCGTAAAATTGCGATTTTCATGAGAAATAATTTTTCGATCGATTTTTCGAACCGTGCAGTTCTAAGTTCAGAGATTTCAAAGGTCTCCAGAAAATGTCATCGCAATTGGAGTAGGTATCAGTTTAGCCGGAATCGTGTTAACAAACACAAGAATACGAAAAAAAAACATTCCGGATTTTTTTTCTCCAGTGTAGTGAAATGGAATCTTCGCTTCGCTCGCTACGCTCACCGAACAATAAACAGTCATGCGTCACTGACTCAAATCTCAACATGCGTAAACAACTAAGTGGGCGGCGAACGCCTGCGGTCTGGAACCATCTGGAAAGCGTGGGCCGGGGAGGAGGGGGAGGCCACCGTGGCAAGGGATCGCAATCAACTTACAGTTTTGCGGGAAGGCGGCGGCTGACTGAAAGATCTCGTAGGTATTTCAAAATAGAATTACTATTGAAATCTGAAATTTTGACGACTGAACAATGTCGATTGAAAGTCGACGTGTAATTAAAAAAAAATATGTACGTACACGTAGACCAGGTAGGTGTAGGCAACAGGTGGCCCGCGGGCCATGTACGGTCCGCGAGACTAATTTATACGGCCCCCTACTAATGTATATATAAGCACAAAAATTACTATTGATTTCTTCAACATTCAATGCATATTTTTTTTAATAATTTGAGATAGTTATGCCAGCCTTATATAATTATAATACGTAACAATAAATGGTTATGTTGTCATGGTATCTATGTTCTGCGAGAGTTACCAAGCATCTTCAGATGTACAGATTGGACGACTGTTATGCATACCTCGAGGAGGCATACCTAGAGAGGAGGTGACATATTTCTCGCCAGCTATAACACCCGACCTGGCTATAGAAATGACAAATGACAAATTATAATTTTGTTTTTAAAAAAAGCTATTATTTCAGCCAAATATTATAAAGTCATCGCTTCTTCATATAAACATCGTTTGCCAATTTACTGCATGATTTTGTTCTAAAATATACATTAGGGTAAAACCTGATCTTGTCCTATTTTAGCAAAAACAACGTGATTATTGAGTGTATTTTGCAATTATAAGAAAAAATTCATATTAAGCATAGTCAAACGGAAAAAATCGCCCACGAAATTCCAGGGTCCCTACCATGGTACAAGGATATTCTTTGAGTATTGAGTTATTGAGTATTGCGTATTTTATTCACCAATTTGATAAGTAGGCCTACATATATAGGTTTGTTTTATATTGTTTGTGGTTTTGGTGGGGAAGGAAGAATATCCTTGAATCATGGGTCCCTACCAGCCAAGCAGCACCGGTAAATGGTCCCATGCACAATCTAGTTGCCGACCCCTGAATTAGACCCCTACTCTGTATTAAACACATGAATAAAAAAACTTACTTGTTAAAACATAGGCCTAACGTAAAAAAGTTTAAAGGCCGAGTCTCGAACCACGATCGTGGCTGCTGCTAAAAAACCTCAGAGCCACGGTCGTGGGTTTAAAGGGTGTATCCCTAGATCCCACGGTGTAATTTAACATGGTGCTTCAACAAACGACTGCATGGGTAGTAAATGGGGTTTCTAGTTGGAAAAAAACCAATATCATTGTATAAATAGTGTTCAGCACATATTTATGTATTGTATTATGTTTTATTCATAGGGTTTTTTTAACAATAAAATACGTTAAAAGAAGGAAAAAAACCTAGCACGAGGGACGATATGCATTCGCGCGCGGGATTTAAAAGCTTACCACGAAAGTTTTAACAAAAAATAAACAACTTTACAACAATCAAAGAGAAATTACGCGTGTTATATTAGAACCACGACCTTTTCTCGTTTACACATTTAAAACAACAATACATCACTTTTACAAACAATCAAAGAGAATTACGCGGGTTATTATTAGAACCACGACCTTTTTTCATTTACACATTTAAAACAATACTCACCACTTTGCAACAAAGAAAGAGAATTTACGCGTTTTATTATTAGAACCACGAGGTTTTCTCATTAATACATTTTAAACCACATTTTTCACCACTTTAACAACAATAAAAAAGAATTACGCGTTTAATTTTTATTAAAACCACGAGTTACCACACAAAACTGTATGTTTGTTTTGTATGTCGTTCCCTGCCTTGTCCATCCATACTCTATTTCAACATATTGTCTTCGACCATCGGGGTATGATCTTACCCAATTAATGCTATTTCCTAATGCCATAGCATTCCAACCTTTTCACTAGGATATTGTGGTCAACACAGTCGAAACCTTGGTCAGATCCATAAACACAGACATTGTTACATTGCCCTTATCATATTGTCAATTATTGATTGACCACTTGATGAAAGTTTCAGTCAAATACAATTTTTTAAAAAAAAAACAAATTAATTGGATGAGCGTAGCGAGCGAAGCGAAGATTCCATTTCACTACACTGGAGGAAAAAATCCAGAATTTTTTTTTTTTTTTTTTCTTTCCCTTTTTTTTTTTTTTTTGTTGTCTGTGAACCACGATCCGGCTAAAAACCCAAAACTCCAATTGCGATGAAATTTTATGGAGGTCTATGAAATCTCGGGAAAGAAGAACTGCACGGGGGGGAAAACGATCGAAAAATTATTTCTCATGAAAATCGCAATTTTACGATTTTTTTCGATTTTTAAAAAAAATTTTTCGATTTATAAACCCCCTACATGCTTTGTCCGATTGTAATAATTTTTTCACACAACCTTTATTTTATGAATTGATATATTCGTGTGAATTTTGAGCGTTATCGGAAAGATAAATTTCTTTAAAAAAACGCAATTTTTGGAATTTTGTTTTGATATTCAAATTTCTTTGGGCTTATAGCACCTACATGCTTTATCCCATCGTAATGATTTTTTCACGGAACCCCTTTAAATTTCATGAATTTATATATTCGTGTGAAATCTGAGCGCAATTTAAAAAATTATTTGTTATGAAAATCGAAATTTTAGGATTTTTTCTTTTTTTAAATTAAGAATAATAAACAAAAAAATTAAAGTTATTTTTTATTAATTTAAATTAATTTTAAAAAAATCAACGGGGTAATGATTTTTTCACAGTACAACAGAATATCCGCTTAACACTTTTAAAAACTCAATGCACCAATTACGCTCATCCAACAACGCGGCGGGACTTAAGCGGTTTTTCCCAAAAATTTTATCCAAAGAGTACCCTTAAAAATATTTTGACATAGTAAAAAGTTCCCCAGAACTATGAACATGGTTTTTCAATTTTTTTGTATTTGCACATCTACAGCTTGGCATTTTCTTTTGGATCCATTGCTTTTGGTTGTGTAAGGTTTGGCTGTATTTTTAAAAGTTTTTTTTTGGTTGGGATCTCATTACTTTTTCAAGTTCCATTACAAAATGATTTGTTAAAATACAATAGTATTATCAAAGTCGTTTTAAAAATGCTATAGTATTACCAATTAACAATAGAAGTAAAATATCTAGTGGTCCAAAGACTTGTTTTTTGCACACAATGTAGATGATCATGTCAAGAAACTGTAGTTACTTGTTGATTGATAGGCACCTAGAAACCTTGTTTCCACACGAATCCTAAATAAAACTTTGAGAGATTTCATTTAATCTGTTGTATTATTCCTTAAACCCTTCAAAAACAAAAAAAAGTGGTGAGTATTGTTGTTTTAAATGTGTAAGTGAGAAAAGGTCGTGGTTCTAATAATAACACGCCCTAATTCTCTTTGATTGTTGTAAAAGTGGTGAGTATTGTGGTTTTAAATGTGTTTAAATGAGAAAACCTCCGTGGTTCTAATAAAACATGCGTAATTTTCTTTGATTGTTGCAAAAGTTGTTTATTTTTGTTAAAACTTCGGTGGTACCGTAAGCATTTAAATCCCGCGCGCGAATGCAATCGTGCTAGGTTTTTTTCCCTTTTTTTACGTATTTTATTGTTAAAAAACGTATGAATAAAACATAATACATAACATTAAATGTGCTGAACACTATTTTTAACAATGATATTGGTTATTTTCAACTAGACGACGACGACGTGAGAAACTAGGGCGCTTCAACCGGTTGGTCATATTGCGCCGCCTAGAAACCCCATTTACTAAACCCCTGCAGTCGTATGTTGAAAGCACCATGTTAAATTACCCCCCGTGGGATCTAGGGATACACCTTAATCCCACGACCCTGGCATCTGAGGTTTTCAGCAGCAGCCACGATCGGGGACGAGACACTCCGAATTTTAAAAACCCGGGGAAACCCAAGCGTTTACCCTTGAGTGTGTTGTTGTTATGGATTGTAAAACACCACTTTAAATTTTACCATATGCTACTTTAGTTTAATTTTTATGTTTTAGTGTTTTGTTAAGTGATTGTAAACGAGCCATAACTTTGTGTTCTTTAGAGAATAGAATTCAAGGTCAGCTGTTGGGGGCCGGGGTGTCAGTTCCCAAGGGTCAGGTAGGCTAGGCCAAGGCAAGTAGGCCTAAGTTCTTAGGTAAGATTTTTGTGACAATAAAACCTGCATTTCCTTAAGCTCAGAAGCCGAGGTATGTTTTGATAACAGACCAAAAGCTTTGGCAGTGTCAACAGTGTAAACATTCTTCAAACTGGCTTCGATTCTGCCGCAGTCGTTCCCGGAAAAGCTCTGAAACAAAAAAGCGTAGGGTCAAAGACTGACTAGCCAAAAATTTCCAAAAGAAGTGATTCGCAAATAAATACATTTTTTTGGCAAGTAAATTAGACAGAGATTGTTTTTCTTGACCTTCGATAACCCTTTTTTTACGTCAAAATGGGGATTTCCAAAATGTGTTTGACATCCCACCCTCTGCACGTAGAAAAATAAACCATATTTATCACTTATCGAGCCAAAAAAACCTTCATATTTAGCGACGTCTTTCGTGTTCTGTGCTTTTAGTTATGAACTCGATCCCGAAAAATGGGGTTTTTTATAAATTACAAGAAATGCTTCGGGTTTCGCATTAAAGAAGCCATGGTTCCAGCGAAACTTGACAGCGATATTTTTATACAGATGGCAGACGGGATTTTTCTTTTTCATTTGTACCCCCCAAAGGCATAACAAAATAATGATAAGATTGGCACAAAATAATGTGCTACACAAATCGTGCCCCTTTAAAAACTGGTGTTTAAAAAGTAGGCAAGCCTTCATTATTTCAAATTATTATTTCTATCCCCACACATTTATTTTAAGAACTTTTTTTCATAATAAATTCAAATCGTATAAAATTTTTAACAAACAAAATTTTTAACCCAAAATTTTTTTTAATGTTTTTGAAAAGGAAAAAAACCTTTTTTTAAAAAACCTCCTTTTTTGCGTTTTTTTAAATTTTTCCGAAA
>JAMZAV010008890.1:0-26540 GCA_024449915.1 Sweltsa coloradensis | reverse complement strand
TAACAACCAAAAGATCGATATTTTTAATAGGAAATAAAGCAATCGGTGGTATGAACAGTGCGAACACCCACGGATCAACGCCAGAATCAACAAGGCCGATTCAGAACAATTTAAATGTATTATGTGCCTCGTTGCTAGGATGGCTCCAAAGTCACCGTTCAAAAATTCCTAAGACAAGAACTGATGGACATAAGTCCAAATCAGAAGTTAAAAAACTTCTGACTTAAACGGGAATCGAACCCTGGACCTTCTGCATTGGAAGCAGGTAGGCTAATCACAAGACCAATGATATGATAATGCACTATACACTATACAGTCCATGATAAAGGGATAGTAAAAATAAGGGCTGTAAATAATGTGAATAGCGGTAGAAACATGGCCAACTCGCCAAGTATGAAGAATAATATCGGATGATGCTTTATTATGATGATCATAATTGAGCGAGCGTAGCGAGAGGTCTCACCTTTTCTCTGATCGACCTGAAATTTTGCACACATGTACATACCATCTAGGCGGGTTGCTGTATAGTTTTTGAACAAAATCCAATCGTTGGTTATAAAAAATAAAAAATAAAATATATACAAAAATAAAAATGTTCCGATCGTTATGAAATTTTGCAGGGTCAATAAGTACAACATTCTCTCCTATTTTACAAATTTTCAGCCAAATCGGTCAAGACCTTAAGTAGTGTAGATAGAAATTACATTTTAACAAAAGTAACGTTACCATGGCAACGAAAAGTCTCACTATGCACTGCCACCTAGAAGTAATCAAAATACTATCGAGGAAGCAGTGTATTGTTTGTTATCAAAGAGTTAAAACAGTTTTCCCAAAGGTATGATGTCAAGGTCCTCTAGATGGCGGTGGATTTTATCCATTCTCTCCTATTTTACAAATTTTCAGCCAAATCGGTCAAGACCTTTAAGACTTATTGGTATGTAACATTATGGGAATGTCGTACTCGAGTCGTGTTGCACGTACCGGTGCTCGCTCAACAACGAGCTGAAAATTTGTAAAATAAGAGGTAATGTTGTACTATTGACCCTGCAAAATTTCATAACGATCGGAACATTTTTATTTTTTAATTTTTTGTTATTTTTATTTTTATTTTTTATAACCAACGATCGGATTTTGTTCAAAAACTATACAGCAACCCGCCTAGGATGTACATGTGTGCAAAATTTCAGGTCGATCAGAGAAACGGTGCGACCTGTACCGAAGCAGTAACAGAAAAGAAAAAAAACAGACATTCGAGCCAAAGAGTCAAGTGGAGACGCTCGCTTCGCTCGCTCAATAAATTCGTATTTAGAGTCTACACACTCAGTCATAAAACTGATTTTCAGTGGTGGACAGTAAACCATAGCGACCAAGCCAACCATGAGGCCCCGACACAATCGACGAATGAGCGATAACCAACCAAAGATCGATATTTTTTAATAGGAATATAGCAATTTGGTATGGACAGTGCGAACACCCACGGATCAACGCCAGAATCAACAAGGCCTATTCAGAACGACTTTAAATTTATAATTGCCTCGTTGCTAGGACGGCTCCCAAGTCACAGTTTACAAATTCCTATGACAAGTACTGATGGACTTAAGTCCAAATCAGAATAAAAAGAACTGCTGACTTTAACGGGAATCGAACCCTGGTCCTTCTGCATTGGAAGCAGAGACGCTAACCACAAGATCAACGAGGTACACCGGATGTTAGCTCCGGTTTTGATCGAGTTTGTATGAAATACATTCAATAATAATAATAATAATAATAATAAAAATAATAATACATAATAATAATAATAATAATAATAATAATAATAATAATAATAATAATAATAATAATTATTATTATAATTAGCCATTAACCATTATGTTATCTACGAAGCCGTCACCTACTCATCTAGTTTGTCCTTCGTATCAACCATCGGAAGTTTTTATAGTGAATTTATATGTATTTGATATAGAATCGATTTTCTGATTTCAAGGTACTCATCAAATGTTTTTATTTTCGTTCACTTTTACCATGTTCTCAATTAAAAGTTGTCCGAAAACATAATTGTCAAACCTGAACAAACGCCATTAAACCCATAAGTAGGTGGACAGAATTTGCGCACCATATGGTTGTAGGGGCCTAACTTATTTTTATTATGGGAGTTTTACGAGCGAGTGAAAGAGCTCGAGCTGCAATTTTTTTCTCGAAGGGCACACCTCTCGCCACCTGGTATGTTGGTCTGTGCTGTGCTGGTTGAGAATTGAGATCGTATAATCTTTGAGTATATAACCAAAGGATGGTTATATACTCAATGGTATAATGTTTCAAGTTCATACGAGCTTCAATAAGTTTGGTATGCATGCCGCACATGGAAAAATATTATTGTTCTAACCATCTTTCTCCCAAATAGCGAACCGTGATGTAACTTTCTATGAAATGTTGTATGCGTTAATGAATATTGATGACATTACGGAGGACGGAGCAATGTTCCTTTGTTCCTCTATTACAGAGAAATTGTTCAGAAAAATATGCATTTTACTGTTTTCTGACTCTGTTCATAAAACTCAAACTGTAGTCGAAAGTTAACAAACAGCTTCGTGAGCTAAGTAATTTATCCACGGATTTAATTAATGCAACTTATCGTAAGAATCGAGAAGTATGTTCAGTGTTTGCGGATCAATAATAACGTTATAACATTAAATCCAATATCGGCAATTAAACCAATATATTATATTAGATTATAATAGTACGCATTTTTCTAATACTATCATTTAATAAATTCAAATACAATTTTAGGACATCATGTTCTTTGTAACAATACTAATAAATTAAAGCAATATTTCGAGTACTTTCAATACCCCTTTTAAATGCAACAATTATTAATACTTAATATTCCGTCTCCTCCAAGGTCGATACATCAAAAAAATCACTGCCATCTTGGTCTCATTAAAATTAAAAATTATACAATTACAAAACAAAAGTTATAAATTATATGGTTTCGATGTCAAGTTGGGGACAAACCCCTTCCAAATAGTCGGGAAATCAATGCTGGGAGTGCTGATAGCATCGTCAGCAATAGACATAAATGCAGTGTTAAGCGTCACTCATTCCTCTTCACATAATGATCATGTTCAAAAACATGTTGCCTGCTTTGAAGAGCATACCTTGCTCTGCGCAACTTTATTTCGTGTATTTATGAGTTTTGTTTTAAAGTACATGATAAGTCCTAAAATTGTATATCCATTTATAACCTAACTGTTCTCATTAAACTTAATCATCACAGCAATCAAGTCAAGGTTTGGTTTCCAGCAATAGAACATTTTGACTTTTGATTACTACAAAGCGATTTTCAAACTGTACGTGATATATAATATCCACCATGGCATAATATAACAAAATGAGACTGCTAATTTTTGTTTATTTCCTAACTCTTATCTGCGTAAAATCGTATGTCTCAATGTGAAAATTCCACTATTTTATAATTGTAATAATCACTACTATATAATTATATATGTCATGTGACAACAATGCATGACAGTGATATGTTTGGTCTGCATTTCTATCTGACGTAAAATCACTGGCTCCTGTTTCGAAACGAAAACATGAAACTTCTTCTTCGACCTTGGAAGCCGTCACCGTCAGGACTGGTTTCAGTGATAATGTTAGTGAGCTGCTCGACTCTTAGCGGGAATAGCTTCTTGAATGTTACATTATTTTTAGCACACTGGTCTGGATTGGGCTCTAGAGCAGAGAACATGTCCAGCCAGAGTTTATGCCACACCTTCAGACTTTTATCACGTCAAGGACACAACTTTAATTAGCGTAATATTATTATTCAGGGCGCCTCAAACGTCCATGTGTCACCTAGAGTAGCTGACGAAACAGAGGTGTGGACTGTGGATGACACTGGTGGTGACTGTGTGGGTAAACTGCATGGGCGGTTTTCAATACGCGAAACACCGTAAGTGTGGTCGCGCTTTGACTTTTGGCATTGGAAGTGGATGTATATTATTATGGTGATGGCTGCTATAGAGCAAGATAACAAAACCTTCATTAGCGGATGGCTGAGTGTTGTTGTGCCACACACGTCTTTGAATACCGTTACGCTCTGCGTAGTGATGATCAGGTGATGTGAGGGAGAGAATGATGAGCCTTTTTTTGCTTCTGCCTGCACACTAGCCACAAGTGACTACAACACTGTCAAATAGTTTTTCACGATGGGGGGGTCACAGGAAAAAGTGGGGAAGCTTGGAAGATTATATTGACTATCAACACAAAAAAATAACAATACAAAAGAATAAGTAAAACAGCAATAAAGTACAAAAAGAGCTTCGCTTTCTATGCATAGTTTAAAGGGGCTATTAAGTCAAAAAATTATTTTTTACCACATGATCTGTAGCACAATACTACACTAAAATGACAGTTTAAAAAATTATATCTTGTAACTGTGATTTTACACGAATTTTTCAATTTTTTTGATCCAGAAATGTGCAAAAATTGGTGTTTTGGGAAATTTCTTAAATCGGCTTTAACCTGCTTCTTTTTTGGTCCATATAGGTACTAGAGCATAGTACCAATCTAAAATGCCCATTTTTTACATCGAGTCTTGAAACTGTGCCAAAATATACCCTCAAACATGCAAAAATATGCATCTCAAAATCACACCCCATCTTAGTAATCAGCATATTTTGACCGAACTACTTGCCCAAATTACAAAACAAAATATAGAAAATTTACAGAAAAGGCTGTAGAGTACGTCAATAATGGCCAATATTTTTTTGGATCAAAATCCTCCAAGGTCACGGGCATAAAGATCGTCCCCATGTTATTTCTTATGGGAGATTTTTGCCGATGGGACCTAGCTCGAAAAATGTCATGTTAGACAATTTTTTGTGAGGTCATGGTGGCCCCAATAATTTTTCTGTTAATTGCTAAATTCATTACTAGTTAGCCTGAATGAAATATATTTTTTGAGTTTAGCGCTTAAATACCCCTGTTCAATCTTATACTAATTTGTAGCAGTGCAGTCGTAGCTTAGTACCCGTGCTTGTTATAATACCAAAATGGTCGATATTCTTTTAAGTTGAAGTAAATAGACAATATTTACATTTATTTACAATACTTGTACTTGTTATATTCTGATCTACTCGACTCTACGTTTCCATATTATTATATTACATTATCGTGGAGGAAATCAGTGAGATTTGCTACAGTGTTGTCGTAAGCTTCTATGCTGAATGGTAGATGGTAGGCTTGAAATAATGTAGGCTAAAATCGATACAGATTTAGCTAGGCTATGGTATACAATCCAGAAGATCTCCAACCCTCCGAGGCTCGAACCTGGGTGTCCTATTTCTCTGGAAGACGAACCATAGACCCCTCCAATATATTAGCTATGCCTAGGCCAACTTCCAAGATACGAATTATAAGAATATGTAAACAACGGGAAACACAGTTTGTATATTCGTGATAGGCCCATGTCCAAAAGTTGACGGTCAATCTATTTTGACTGTTGATATGTGAAGACTGAAGATGAACAAGGCAACGTTTATTTTACCACAAATGTTCACGACAAGCGCTCAAAAATCTACGCCAAACGCCAGTCTTTCTCTCGCACATCGTCTCGATAGCGTCGTTGCATAAACATGAGACCGACAAAGAAGTAGCCCTGAAATATCTAAACGTTTGGGACAACATTCAATCATTAATCGCGCAACCGTCACTTGATATTGACAGCGTGTTGCCTACTTCTTGCCTTTGCTTTAGCCTCGAGAGTCGGGAACAGTATCCTTCAGCGTGTATAGACCCAATACGGTGAGATATTCGAGATAAACAAATCGATTATATATCCGGCTGGCTCGGTATTTGTCAGGTTCGAATTGACGCAAGCTTCAATTGACGTGACCTTGAATGGATTGTTTGGGAATTACTACGATTAAGTAGAAACCCCACAATTACACACAATATTATAACACGTTCACTGCACGTGGAAAAGTTACTTTAGTGCAAGTGTAGGTAATCATTTTATGACTCAAGTGAAAACATTATTTAATCAAGGACAAGGGTGTTTCATATAATTGAGTTTGATCAATATGTTAAACTTAAAAAGTTGATAATATTTGTATATTACTTATTAGTTATTAAATGTAAGTAAGTAAGTAAGTAATGTTTTATTCATTTGACTAATACAGAGTAGAAGTATTACACTATCACCTATTCTCTAGAGAGAGAGAGAGAGATAGGTGGAGTGAAATGAATAAGGTTATAATAAAATTAAGGTTAACAAATGTTTTTGTTAATACATAGATAAATGTAATAATACAATATGAAACATAAAAAAATGCAATTACATTTACAATGACGCACACAATAATAATTAATACATTGTAAATATTGATATTAATGACAATCAACAAGGTAATTTATTTGGGAGAGCCGTCAGATAGAAACTCATGAAGTGAGTAATAACTGTTTTTTAAGCAGAAAGGACTTAAGATTAGATTTGAAAGAATTGTCAGATGGGCATAAGCGAATTTTATTCGGAAGGTTATTATAAATAATTGATGCTAAGTAGTATGGACCTTTAGAGAAAAGGGAAAGATTATGAGAGGAAATGTGAACTAAATTGCTGGAACGTGTAAAGTGATCATGAACAGTTGTGTTTTGCTGGAAGATGTGGGTATTAAGGCGAACAAAAAGAGATGCTGACTGAATCAGGACACATGCTAGTGTTGGGATTTCTAATTGTCGAAAGAGTTCCCGACAAGATCGCTTTCTAGAAGCTCCCGCTATTATCCTGATTGCTCTTTTCTGGAGGATGAAGAATCTTTTTGCATGAGGCGATGCACCCCAGAAAAGTGTACCATACGAAAGGTGGGAGTGGATAAATGCAAAGTATGTAATAATCAAAATATGAGGTTGGACTATAGTTTTAAGTTTCCTGAGTATATAACACCCACTAAGAATTTTAGATGAAACAATGTTTGTTTGACCCGACCAATCCAAAGTCTCTGTTAGGATTAATCCTAAAAGTTTAAATGAAAAAGAGCGAATAATGTGGTTACTCCCAATTTGGATTAGAGGGCTTGACAGGGGTATATTTTGGGGAGTATGAAAATTCATGTATACTGTTTTGGGAAGAGATAATGAAAGAATGTTTTGCTGGCAGTACTGAGACATTTGCACAGCCTTTTGATTTAATATCATTGGAAAGCTAGATATATTGTGTTGTGGGGCAGTTAGCAGATGACTGAAGTCATCTGCATACTGTAGAAGAAGTCCACCGGTTAGGTGCAGCTGCAGGTCATTAACATGAAGGAGGAAAGCTAAGGGACCTAATATCGAGCCTTGAGGGACTCCTTTAACTAATTTTTGAGGATCTGAGAGAACTGTTTTTGTTAAATTATTGTCAACAGTGCGGATAGCGACTACTTGTGAGCGTCCAGATAGGTATGATGAAAGCCAACTTTGAGCAATACCTCTGATCCCATAGTACTCCATTTTTGACAGAAACGTCCTGTGATCAATTGAATCAAAGGCCTTGCTAAGATCATAAAATATGCTAACTGCCTGTTCTCCTTTATCAAGGGCGGAATAAACATGTGAGAGGAGAGCACATAATTTAAGTTTATTTTCCTTAGTCGATGGCCGATGGCATAAATTTTAAATCCAATATATAAGTTACACATTTTGACACTGGCGATCATACATTACAATATTTAATTTCATTATTATATTATAGTGATCAATACATTTTGAACAAGCGCGGGTACGGGAATGTCGAAAACAGGAAGCGAAGCTTTTAGGGGTGGTGGTGGCGTTGTTGGTGCCGGGTTAAAAAATATTCCCCTTTTGTGTGAGAATAGCACCGATCCCCTAACCCCCAGGGTCGATATAACATTATGTATCATCCTTGTTCAAGAGCAATGTCAACAAAATAACGCTTGTCAATCACTAAACCATTATTTTGTATAGTTGTACGATAGATGATTAACTAGGGGGGGGGGGGAAACGTTGTCAAAAATGCGTCAAAAAAATTATGTTAATTTGGGTATTATTTACTACAATTCAGAAATTTTAAAAAAAAATTGAAAAAGTCCGCCCCAACCGGGAATCGAACCACGGATCTCCCGCATTCCAGACAGGCGTGGCCATCAGGACGGGTACATTTTGATCTCTGAATTGTAGTTGCATAATACATTTGGATGGATGGAATAGTACTGCAACGAATATCGGCTGCCTTTGAACTGACCACCAAACAATAATTATAATGTGTTTTAATTAATTTAATTTAAAAAAAAAATTAAATTTTTTTATAGTAATTATTAATTAATTACCAAACATTATGTACAATGTGTTTTAATAAATTTAATTTAACAAATTTAATTTAATTTAATTAATTTAATTTAAGTAATTATTAATTAATTGGTGGTCAGTTCAAAGGCAGCAGATATTCGTTGCAGTACTCAATCCATTCAGATGTATAATGCAACTACAATTCAGAGAACAAAAATGTACCCGTTCTGATGGTCTAGTGGTTAAAACGCCTGTCTGGAATGCGGGAGATCCGTGGTTCGATTCCCGGTTGGGGCGGACTTTTTTAATTTCTGAATTGTAGTAAATAATAACAATTACACCTACGGGAGTGTTTCCCGACCAAACAAATCGAGAAATAAATTTGGGTATCTCCCAATTCCTGTTTATGACAGAACAGTTTGGTTGAATTAGGTCAAACGCTAGCAAAGTAAAACAATTAAAAAGAAATGAACACTGCTCAAACTTTCAAAATATGCACAATTAAATTAATAGGTTGATAAGAGTTCAAAGTGGAAAATATGAAGTGAAAACCCATGTATTTCTTACATTCAAGGTGGCATAGTATTCCTTTGTAAGATACCTACCTAGTTACTTACCACAAAATACAAACAAGGTAAGAAACATAACGTGTTTTGTTACTCTTACCTTACATATACGAAGGCTGTCACAATTGACTAGTTTAGTATACGTTTTCGTTTATATTTACTCTTAAAAAAGTTTTTTCTAATTTTTAATTTGAATGAAATATTACTTTTTTTCTAAGTAAACATTCCATTCCACGGTTCGAACAAAAGTCGCCGCGTTTGAGCAACCTTGCAATTTGTTACGTAAACAAAACGCGTGTTAACAATATAGCGTAGGACGGGAAGTAGTCGATGTACTGCGTGTGTTGCGCGTGGACTGATTAGTCAGCTTTCTGCTATTTCCCCCAAAAATTACTTTTTACTTCATAATCTATAGCATAACACTACACTAAAATGACCGTTTAAAAAGTTATACCTTATAACTGTGATTTTACACGAATTTTACGAATAAGTTATACATAGAAAAGCAGCGTACCAATCTAAAATGCGAAAATCGTGCACAAAATGAACAGGCAAGCTCGGAAAATTATGCGTTTCGAAATTAAACCTTCTTAGTAATAAGTATATTTGGACTAAACACTTGCCAAAGTTATATAAACAAAACAGCGGATTACAGAAAAGGTTGTATAATAAAATACGTCGATAATGGTCAATATTTTTTTTCAAAAATTTTCCAACGTTACGGGGCATTAAAATTGTCCCCATGTTATTTTTTACTGGATTTTTTTCGGGTCATTGTGGACCCTACATTTGTTTTACTCCGTAAATTCATAACCGTTCTATGTTTTGATTATCTTGTTTTTGTAACCCAATCACGTAGGTAATTATAAAAGCGAAATAGTTAGTTTGTTGACATGCTGTTTTGAAGGGGAACAGAATGCCCCAAAGATGTTTGTTTTTTAACATTCCTCGCCGCCCCCCCCCCCCCTCTCCCCGCCGGTTAATTCTGGCGCCACTGCGTCTTTCGTCCTATCCATGGGCGTCCGCAGGATTTTTCACAAGGAAGGGCCAAGCCGAAGCCAAGTGTAGGCCATAGTTAAATTTTAAATTTCAAATTACTTTCAACAACTTTTGAGCAATACAAGCAAAACAATATAGGGTAAATGCCCTCATCGTCACAAATAACGCGATACGTACAATTTGCATTTTGTGCTGATATGCCAAATCTGTGGCCACATTAATGATTGTCTGAAGGCTATAATATGCGGAGAGCTACCTACTTCAAGTAGTTTATACCTACTATAGGCCTAAATACGACACTGGAATGAGGATTGTGATAATATGGGTTTCCATGCTCAACGCTAGAATTTCCGTAAATACAGAGCCTGTCACTGACTTATTAGAGTTTCCATTTCTTTTATAAGATAAGATGTTCATTTGAATATGATGAACAAACTTGTATTAAAAAGAGCTGAAACTAAAATAATATTTTGGTCGGTGGCAAAAATGGCAATTGGACTATGGAGGCTATTAAAGACCCCCCTTGACTCCCCCCTTCCCCTGTTGACGCCCATGATCCTATCCATCACCATCATCATCTCATAGGCCTACTACTACTTCGACTTCTTTTAGCAATGTGACCTCAAAGGTCAACATTTTCTGTTTACCTACTACGAGCCTATAAGCTCTTTATAAGGAATCTGATTTTTATAGAAGCAATTGATTGTTTTTGTCTTTGGGTTTTTGGAGTTTGTCAAGAATTGAGTACTAATCGTGTTAAAAAGCTTATGCGTTTTGTGGATTAAATGAAAGTACACAAATGTTGTTAAGTAGGACTGTAGGAGTTTAAGGAAATATTAAGGGTTATTCTATCAAGGTGCGGTGCGCATCATCCCTATAAAAATTTAATTTTGAGTTGTTCAATCATAATTGGCCAGAGAGGCTAAGGCCATCATGGTCGTTGTATTTTAAGGTTTGTTCTTAGTTACTTGCCGAGGGAGTCAATGAGTGGGTTTCCACTCTGCCCTAGGCTTGCATAAAAATACGTTGTTATCTTGTTAATGACTAATCGTAAAGATGGAACCTTTAGGTCATTGTAAATATCAGCATTACGAATGTACCAAGGGGATTTGGTTGCTATTCGTAGATGGCAAAATAAGTTATCAGTCACAAATAGTATTCAAACCAGTTTGTGTTGTATCGTCCTAAACAAACACAACCGACCGATAGGTAGTACAAGAAAGATGCAGGCAACTGTCTCCGGTGTAAAGAAAGTAGAAACACGTCCACGTCCTGTGTAGAACGAGCGGCCTCCAACTGTGTTATGGTGCCTTATGACGTGTGCATGTAACGAGAGGGTTGTGGCACAATCCCCCGACTCTGATGGAGATAACAACATGGAGGGCGTGCACTGTGGACAAGCACAGCTCTTGTGCACATGACCAGTGATAATTATTGTCTAGGATCTGTTCTTTCGTCGTCGCTCGTATGTGACTCATTCCCGAAGACGCCCTTTCGCGCGCGGTACAGATAAACTATGTGCTTCTATTTTTTGATGAGCGTAGCGAGCGAACGATCGAAGTGAAGATTCCATTCAACTACACTGGAGAAAAAAAAAACGGAATTTTTTTCTTTCTTTCTTGTTTCTTTGTTTCTTTGTTTCTTTGTTTCTTTGTTTCTTTCTTTCTTTCACTCTTTCTTTCTTTCTATTTGTATTTTTGTGTTCCGGCCTTAACCGATACTCCAATTCCGATGAAATTTTCTAGAGGCCTTTGAAATCGTTGAACTTAGAACTGCCACGTTTTTTTTTAGCGCAATCGAATTTTTTTTTCTCATGCAAATCGCAATTATCGAATTTTTTTTTAAAATTCTTCTATTTATAACACCTACTTGCTAAATTCGATTGTAATGATTTTTTTACAGAACCTTAATTTTATGAATTAATATATTCGTGTGAAATTTGAGCGCAATCGATAAATTATTTCTCATGAACACAAATGGCAGCTCAATGCACCAATTACGCTCATCCAACAACGCGCCTGAAAAACCGTTTGCACTGCTTCCTAGTAAATAAACAACGGACTGTCACTTCAAGGGGAATTCAGTCGCTAAACTAAAAAATATATATTTAATTCAGACGAACTGGTTATGAATTTACATGATGAAAGATTATTGGGTCCACCATGACCCGTAAAAAGTTGTCAAACTTGGTAATATTCAAGCTATGTCCCATTGGCAAAAATCTACCATAAGAAACGACATAGGGACGATTTTATGCCCCGTGCCGTGACCTTGGAGGTCAAAATTGCTGATTGCCAAGAAGGGGTGTGATTTCGGGATGCATATTTTTGCGAGTTTGAGTGTCCCTACTTGTGCACAATTTTAAGGCACGATGTTATAAAGGGCTATTTTAGATTGGTATGGCGCTCTAGTATCTATGCGGAACAAAAAAGAAGCAGGTATAAGCAGATTTTAGAAATTCCTCAAACGCAAATTTTCGCAAACTTATTACCAAAAAGTTTAATAAATTCGGTTTAAATCACAGTTACAAGATATAATTTTTTAAACGGTTTAAGTATAGTATTATGCTATAGAGTACCTATAGATTATGTGGTAAAAAATTATTTTTGGAGTAATATACCCTTTATGATTAATTGAGAAACCTTTTCTGGGTTGCGAATCATCAGAAGTGTAGGAAAGAGGTCGGTGGGAGGGTTCAACCTTCTTCCTGTGACCTTCCCACTATTTTCTTGTCCTGCCCCCCCCACCCCCCCCACCCCATTCAGAATAATATGATTCCGTGACATTTACGTTGAGTAATTGAACGTGTTGGTATATTGACACCAGTCCGACCTAGACGCTAATAATTCAGATCTACATTTATGGCTGAATATTTGTGTAATAGCCGTTACGCCAACAATTCCACCGCGATTTGCACCCAACCGAGCTCAAGTCGTTTGCAGAATGTTGATGGCTATCATTATGTCAGCCACGCTTGAACTACAGTTCCATGAAAGTATAGAACAATTACGAGAATAACAACTTGGAGTATTATCATTGCTCCAGTTACAAGGCCACTATTGTGTAGGTTTAATTATTCTGTTGGAAGTGATGTTTTTGGTAGTGAGAACAAGAAGTGCCAATTAATTTCAAGATCAGTCCATCGGGTTTACATTGGCCAGTGCCAGGCTTTTATAAATGTCTCCTTTCGATAGATCGTGATGGCATAGATAATAAAACTAAAGGGCACCAAACCATGGCTCATGCACTATTATGCACTTACTCGGTTAGTGTGGAATTTTTCAGACACGCCCGTGCGAAAAATTTGTAGTCGATTATGAATCATTCCATTTGCATAGATATGCAGAGTCCAGACACAGCTACATTATTTTAAAATAACGAATGTAATGTTTGTGACTGGACACTAGCAGCCATGAATGATTGTTACTACAGAAAATGTCGATATCGAGATAACTGATCACGCTCTGGTAAACTGAACGAAGTCATGTAGGCTGGAAATAACAAACAACTTGTCTGAAACTTTAAAAATAAACTTGCAGCGTTAATAACAGTACTATTGCAGTGTTGCATTAACCTGCATGCATCTCGCCCTACTCCTAGAGCACAACAAGGGGGCAGCACGAAGTACGCATTGGGTTCCACCCTTTCTCCCACATATTGATGAGATGTTGGTCCGTATCCAAAGGCATACTCCAAGACAAGTACAATACAGCCCGCCCCGTATAGAATATAAATAGTATTAAATACCCAGCCATCCACCTCCCCTAGTAGAGCTTGCAATGTCCAGCACCGGTAAACCACAATGACTTATTCTAATTGCGAACCTCCAACAGAATAAGCATCACTTACTGAAGCGTCAAATAAGATTCAACAAGAGGTAAAGCGCTATAGGGGTTGCATTGACGCACAACAATGAATTGCATTTAATTAAGATTTAGGCTAAGGTATAGACAGACAGGTGACTGGACAAGGGGAATTGACGTTAAGAGTTCTTTAAAAACAACTTTCTAATTAGGGTGTAAGATACAAGCGTGAGATGCGAGAACTGAGACTGGAGTGCAGTCAAGGTTGACAGATTACAATAAAAGTGATTTTCGACCAAAAAAACAATCTCGTAATGTACGGCACTTACAAAGAGAATGATGATAGTGGTGTGTAGGTTGCTCCTCAGGGTTCGTCTCATATCTGCGAGGGTTCGGCAGTGCTCAGCGCATGTTTAGTAGCCGGTGGCTGCTGCTCGCTGCACGCACTCGACACCGCACTGAGAACACTGACCGGCACTGCTGGTAGTCGCGAGACAAATGCGCCACTCGAAGGCGGCTACCAGAGTCAAGTCACCGAGTCAGGGCCGATCCGCCTCGCGGGGGTGAGCCTCGCAATCTGTCGGAGGTGTTACATCAACCGGCGGGGCGGCGTCATCTGGGTGGCGGGATGTTACTCAAACCTGCCGTTGGTGATGAGACTTACTCAAACCAAGGGCGGCGTCATCTGGGTGGCGGGATGTTACCCAAACCTGCCGTTGGTGATGAGATTTACTCAAACCAAGGGCGGCGTCATCTGGGTGGCGGGATGTTACTTAAACCTGCCGTTGGTGAGGGAAAATTACCAAACCAAGGGCGGCGTTCATTGGGTGGCGGGGAGTTACTCAAACCTCCCGTTGGTGATGAGACTTACTCAAACCTAGGGCGCCGTCAGCTGAGGGGCTCCACAGAAAAGCAGGGTTTTCAGTTTATTTTACCATTTTACCGATTCTCGCAATTTCGCGTAATGTTTTTTAATATTTACATCAAATACCTAACAGTTTCTTTATCTGCTGAATATGGGTGACAGTAATGCAAAACATACGCGGGGGGGGGGGGGGGGGGGGGGAGTTCCTCGTTTCACGGACATGTTAGTTGAGTGACAGCAATATAATATCAGTACCAGCAATCCAGCATTTAATTAGGAAAAGATTACACAAGGACTGAAATCAGTCATGTTAAATTGGTGGCAATCCCAATGGGTAGTTAGTGTTAATATACTTACAATATTATGAGCTAAATAGCCTACTAGATGATTTGCAGTAATATAGTAAGTTCATTTGAATTGCAGACACCCCCAAAGAGAACCTTGCCTTATACACAACAATATAACACGCCCCAATGTTTACCCCATCCGTTTCCCTACGTTTTGTACACGTCAGGATTTTTCTAGGATGTTAACATTTTATCGGATGTTTTCACTACTTCACTACCGAAGCAACCTTGCTTGCATCACTCGCCAGGGTTGACTAAACGTAAACAGTTAAAATTTTCAGCAAGGAATATTTCAACAAATTTAAATGATGCAATTTTATATTTTTATTGTCGTCTGAGATCCAAAAAGGTCATGGGCAAGACTTCATTGGGCTCCCTAATTTTAGTTGCATTCAATGGGATGGCCATATAATTTGTGTTTTCGCTTTTTTCTAGCTTTGTTCTGAAAGTGCAACTCATTCATTTGAAAATATACACACGAAAATGATTACTCGGGAGATAGAATGTGTGTGCACTTCGTAATTTTATCCTATTACTATAATCACGTGGCCAAGGAAGTGTTAAAAGAACGAATCGTGAAAATTATCATTGAACCTGAATAATGCCAGGTTATTCAAGATGCGTGAGCCGTGATGTCCAGTTTAAAAAAGTAAAAAAGTAACAAGTTATTTACATTTATTAAACCTTATTACAAAATTATTGTAAAACAAGATCAAGACGGTTTTGGATCGGGGATTATGGAAGGTTAATTGAACAGGTCCATGTTTTGTCCGTCCAATTATTACTATCATCTTCGTATTAGGCCCTATAGGCGACTTGAAACGCATTTTTCCGTTGGCACTGACTCCATTGGTGCACTGGAGCCAAATCCAAAGCGCCCCTAAATAAAATCCGAGGGGTGTACTTCGCAGTCCGCTGCCCTCGGAACTTGTGTGGGAACATTAACAAATCCTAATTTTACAAAATTAATAATATTGTACTTCAAGTTTTGCATTGGTGCCGTATAAGTTCGGCAGCTCAGCAATGAATGACGCTTTGCCATAAACAAAAAAGAGCTTGTGTTATCAGTCACATATGCTACTACTAGGAAAACGCTCAGTTGGACGCGTTGTTGAGCGAGCACCGGTACGTGCAACATGACCCGAGTACGACATTCCCATAAGGCCCACCAGTAGTAGCAGCAGTAGCAGTGTAGGCCTAACTGGATATTGACATTGTATACTATATACTATTCCAACATCTTTGCATTGTACTTATTCACGTCATGCCTTCTAAAGTGTATCTTTGTATCTCACTGCCTCCTTCCAGGGGCGTAGGAACGGGGGGGTTGGGGGGAAACTCCCCCCCCCCCACTTGTTGGCTTGACCCCCCACTGGGAGGGGGGGGGGGGGGTCAAGTCAGAAGCAGGTCAAGTATGGGTGTCATTTGCTAACTTGCTATAGCTTGGGTGATTTTTAGTATTTTTACTACAGTCTGGCTTGCAAAACAAAATGAAGGTTTTTGTTAACATTTTTAGAAAGATTCAGTAAGAGACGTGATTGCGAGACTAGATTAGCCATCTAATTTTAGACTAATATTCATTATATTTTTGTGTGCAGTGTTTTCACTCCCAAACAGACTGTCGACCGATTTCAGTCAGGTAATCAATTTTCAATGCAATATTAGCTTCAAAATGAAACCCTGAATCGAAACTAAAATTCGCCGGAAAAACGTGTTTTAGGCCACCAATCAGGGCACCTTTTAAAAAAAACTCGCCTAGGGCGAAACAGCCTTCCGGCGGCCGGGCTTCCGCCCCAGACCCCGGTTTGACCATCCAAACCTCGTAGTCAACTTTGGTGTGACCCCCCACTAAAAAATAGTTCCTAGTGTGGCTCGTTGGTCTTGTTTGTTAGGGATCTGCTTCCAATGCAGAAGGTCCAGGGTTCGATTCCCGCCAAAGTCAGAAGTTTTTTACCTTCTGATTTGGACTTAAGTCCATCAGTTCGTGTCTTAGGAGTTTGTAAACGGGACTTTGGAGCCGTCCTAGCAACGAAGCACATAATAAATTCAGAGTTGTCCTGAATCGGCCTTGTTGAATCTGGCGTTGATTCGCGGGTGTTCGCACTGTCCATACCACTGATTGCTATAGTTCCTATTAAAAATATCGATCTTTGGTTGGTTATCGCTCACTGTCGTTGATTGCGTCGGGGCCTGCAGAGTTGGCTTAGTCGCTTTGATTTACTGTCCCCACTGAAAATCAATTATTAACCTTTGAGTATATAACCATCCTTAGATATACTCAATGGTATAACTGAGGTGAGTAGACTCTAAATACAATTTATTTATTTATTTATTTTACGCCACTGCCTCCTTCATTTTTTGACATCATTTTTCGAATTATGATTACCAATAAGTCTTCAAGGTCTTGACCGATTTAGCTGAAAATTTGGAAAAATAAGAGTGAATGTTGTGCTTATTGACCCTGCAAACTTTCATAACGATCGGTACATTTTTTTTTTTTTTTTTTTTTTTTATAACCAACGACCGGATTTTGTTCAAAAAACTATACAGCGAACCCGCCTAGGTGGTATGTACATGTGTGCAAAATTTCAGGTCGATCAGAGAAACGGTGCGACCTGTATCGAAGCAGTAACAGGAAAAAAAAAACAGACATTCGAGCCATAAGAGTCAAGTGGAGACGCTCGCTACGCTCGCTCAACTATAAATTATTACTAACTCAATAGTGAAATGCATAATGTTATCGTGGCGTAGCTGGGTTTCACAAATGCAATCATTTACAGTTGTTTATATGGAATGGATGAGCGTTTATGAGCGTCGATAACTCACTGCATAGTCAAACTCAAAGGTAAGTGTAAACTGTAATTAAATAGCATTATATCAGCCATCCAAATCGTATACTTTTTTACCAAATTGGCCCCCAAAATAAAAGTAGCAATAACGGAAGAATGCATCAAACAAACAAAATAGTATTTTAAAAATACTGTGGCTAATGATCAACTTCTGCATTATGCATATTTTTTTAACGTATTTTGTTGAACTCGCTTATAGTTTTCAAAATTTGTGTAAAATTCAGTGGCATCAAGAAACTAACAGTAACGTGGATTTTGTCATTGTTGTCGACAACGTTGGTAATTTAAAATAGTTAATTTCATTGTTTCGTTCAAAATGCTAAAGCATTAAATGTTTTAGCATTTCACAGTTTTACAGTTATTTCAATTTAATCTCATAAAATATAGATTTATGTATCTTATCTCTAACATAACCCAACTGAAACGAAATTATCCCTATAATTCACATTCTTGGTAGAGTTCTTGATAATAATTAATAATAAATAAAACACATGTAACGGAATTGCTTACGAGATAGTTACGATTGTAATATTGGGAATATCCTATCCCCTACCATTGTAAGGACACAATTGATCACACTATCAAACACCAAATTAGCTGCAGTGCATCCAGAATAAATGGCATTGTTTCAGAAAACATTTTATATCATATATTTTGATTGTTCCACAAACTCATTTCCGAAATGTTGTAGACCTAAGTTCATAAAGCTTTGAATAAAAGTATAAATGGCCTGAAAACGTGGCAGCGAACAAAATAAGTATGGTAAATTTTTACACTTTGACACCATCTTTGCCAAATGTAAATGTATATTGTCGCCATAGAAGACACACTTTATACCTACTTTAAGAAGTGCTTTTTTGTGCCAAATCCAATCTTAATGTATACTTTTAGTAGATAAGACACACTCTTTTAAAGAACTTTCTATTTCGTTTGATATTCGTCCAAAAACAATTGTTACGAGCAAACAGCAAACAATAAAAAAGGGATTGAAAAAAATCGATTAAAAAATTAATTTTCAGCATAAAATAGTATCTCTTAGGAGCTATTACCACAAATTTTTTTTTACCACATAATCTAGCATAATACTACACTTAAATGACAGTTTAAATATTATATCTTGTAACTGTGATTTTACACGAATTTTTCATTTCTTTTATGAAAATGGTGTTTTGGGAAATTTCTTAAATCAGCTTTAACTTGTTTCCTTTTTGTTCCACATAGGTCCTTTATTACATCGAGCCTTGAAACTGTGCACAAATATACACTCAAAAAATGCATTCCAAAATCACACCCCTTCTTGGTAATAAGCATATTTTGACCGAACCACTTGTCCAAATTACAAAATATAGAAGGTTTACAGAAAAGGCTGCCAAGTAGGTCAATAATGGTCAGTATTTTTTCGGATCAAAATCCTCCAAGGTCTCCGGGCATAAAGATCTTCCCCGTGTTATTTATAATGGGAGATTTTTGCCGGTGGGATCTAGCTCGAAAAATAGCAAGTGTGACATTTTATCGGGTCAAGAAGGACCCAATATTTTTCTGTTGATTTCTAAATTCTTAACTAGTTAGACTGAATGTAATACATTTTTGAGATTTTCTTGTTCGATTTTTACCTTTTTCGTATTTTTGCCTTCTTTTCATCTATGCCTCTTTTTAAATTATTCAAGGTCCCAGAAGGTTCTGTCAAAATTGGCACAGCAATCAAATAAACACTGTTATTTTCTTTATTTTTTTGCCTGCTACCCATACGCACCCATACGCTCATCCAATAATCAAGCCAAGTAATATCGAGAACAATTCGTAATGTATTAATTGAAACTTGTTATGCCTAATGGCGTGCAAGTAGAAATGCGCTGTTTTATTGCCATTTACAACTAGATTAGGTACGGAAATGATATATCTTAGACCGGGAGATACATAAAATAAAAACACACGAACAATAATAACGGTCATGTATTAAAAACACTTACCAAAAAGTACGTACATTTTCGAGAGCACTCGGCTCTCTTTCTCAGGCGCGAAGTGTACCTTAATTGCGTCTGAGGAAGAGGTGCATTTTACGCACTTTTAAATAAGGTTTCTTTTTAAATATATTTCCGTGGTACTTTTCGTGTGGTGTTTTTACTGTCTTAAATATTACTTGAGTAAATGCATTTAGGATCTCCGTCAATATTTTGAAAAGTCGGTTCTCAAGTCACATTTCAACTTGTTTTATACTCGTTTGGAATCAATTTATAGCTGTGTGACTTCTCAGTCAAAATATAAAATATATTGTGGTAATAATATAAGACAATAAAAAAAAAGAGGAGAGATTAAACGGAGATCTGCAATAAACGGATAGAGAAATTAAAGGAATTTTGATATTTAAAACAAGTACGGATGTCGGAGTATCTATCGTCCAAGACGAATACAAACATTAAAATACGTTCATTTCCATTGTGCAAATCTCGGTGTTGGTGTTGGTGCCGAGTGAGAGAAATAAAACCAATGAAACTTTCTGTTCGTGCATTGAAGTCTCGTTGTTAGTGGAGGTGCCGGATATATATAAGTAGAGAGAGTTTGAGTAACAACCCCGCGCCCCTGACCCCCCGCATCACCAACAACCCTTGTTGAAGGGAAACGACAACAACAAAAAAAGCATGTTAATCGGAGGTCTCTTTCGTGTTTATTGTAACCGCCCGTTAGAGGGAATACACGCATAGACGGTCGGACAGAAAGATGGACGGACCGACGGACAAACGAAGAATAGCTCGCAAGGAAACGACTCCACTTTTCAGTCCGTCTGCGCGTGTGCCACGTCGGGATACCTCCCTCAAGGCCCGTTCCCTTAAGGCCCGTTCCCACAAGGCCCGTTCCCGCAAGGCCCGCAACGGTTTCCGTCCCTAAGGATTAGTGGTTAGCCTCCCTATATTATATTTAATTGCAATTTAATCGCATTTTAATTACATTACATAGGTGTAATCAAACTGCAGTTGTAGGTAAACAAATAAAGTTACAGGAATGTAGTAAATGCACACTATTGCCGATGTACTAGGTAACAACATATTTTACTATCATGAAAAGTCTACCATTAACAATTACAATATTATCAATTTAATTTTGGCTTAAATAAATTAAATTAATTTGTTAAAAACATTTACATTCATAATTTTCATTATTCTTTTATTTAGTTAGATTCGTTATTTTAAATGTAAACGTTTGATATTTATGCATTTTCATTAGTAAAACTATTTTTGTGTATTAGTTAGGATTATAGTTCATAGTCCATAGTCCATAACGATGTCTTTGTGTTAAACTGAGTTACAACTTGTAATTAATTAATTAATTATTGCCCAAAACCCCGTTGATCAAACCTAAAACCTTCTTCTCAACGGAGCTAAAGCGGAAGATACAGTCTTACTGGCTGTAATCCCCACCTAAATGAAGACGATGTAATCAGTTAAATCATTGGCATCGGTACGTAGAGAAACTGCAGTTGTAGGTAAACAAATAAAGTTACAGGAATCTAGTAAATGCACAACTATTGCCGATGTACCAGGTAACAACATATTCTACTATCGTGAAAAGTCTACCATTAACAATAATTACAATATTATCAATTTAATTTTGGCTTAAATAAATTAAATCCCCACCTAAATAAAGACGATGTAATCAGTTAATCATTGGCATCGGTACGTAGAGAAACAGCAGTTGTAGGTAAACAAATAAAGTTACAGAAATCTAGTAAATGCACAACTATTGACCTGACCGGGGGTCAGGGAAAATTTTAATGTAATTATAAATAAAGATAGAAATTAAATTAAATTAAATTAAATTCGTATTTAGAGTCTACGTTGCTGAACGGCTCTATTGACACCGACACTGGTCTATTACAGCGTTGTTTTGAATAAATAAAACACAAAAGTGAGTATTATCTATTTAGCTGTTGAATCACACAAAAGAAAACATCATCAAAAGCTGAAATAACAATTTTAAAACATAAACATTTCATCAAAAAACGGGAACGGGCCTTACGGGAACGGGCTTTAAGGGAACGGGTCTTACGGGAGCGGGCCTTACGGGAACGGGCTTTAAGGGAACGGGCCTTAAGGGAATACACCCTTGTGTAACATGGTCTTTATCAAAAAAAGGTTTCGGGCCTTACGGGAACGGGCCTTGAGGGATGCCACCCCACGTCGCGTCGCACGTTGTTCTCATTGCCATTCATAAAGGATGACACATCGTTGTGAGTCTCCCCGTAGGTCGTGTCACCCAAACATTACAAATAAATTCCCGGCACCTCCACCAACAACGACTTTGCATGGAACAATTGAAAAAAGTTTATTTAATTTTTGCATTTCTACGACGATCTGTTGCAAAAGTAGGTTCGCTCGCTCGTTTGGGAACACAGTGTTATAGAAAAGTGATGATAAATTTCCAATTTTGCAACACAATAAATATTCTTTTGAGCACCAAATGCAGGCCCCTATGTTTGTTTTCACATTTACAGGTAATCGACTTCGATTCTGAAGAAGACCCATCCATTCCATGCAATGGGTACACGCTGAAACTGTAAGGTCTCACGTGTTGTTATGATATGAATGAACGACGCAGCTACCGTAAGCGAGAAAACATTTAATACATGTCCTTGAAACTTCACCTGCACTCATAACGTCGGTGTCACGGTCTAATTTGCTACCATGAAAAAGATAGACAAATTTAAATTTGTAATTTGAGTAAAATATTAATAATATTAACATTACTATTCACGATCTTCTGATATATTAGTAATTCAAATCAAGATGTCGATTAACTCTATGTAATACATCATTTTAGTAGCGCTGGGAAAATTATAGTTATTAACGCTTTTCATTTTAGTAGCGCTGGGAAAATTACCGATCACCAGAGCCTCTCTTTTATCAAGCCACATTACGGAACCATACAATATTGAAATAGAAATGGCTTCATTTTACTTCCTTAATCTTAGAAGTAAACTTTAGTTACTATGGAAGTGTCCCTTGTGTACATAGGCCTACTTGGCGTCAGTCTCAACGCGTATGCACTATGCAGACAGACTATGCGACTGCGTGGAGAGTCTGAAGAATGCAATCTGTCTAGAAAAACTGACTTAATCATACGCAAGGTTGAGGGCAGACTTCGCATCTACATGTATTACAAAAGATGAACATCTATAGCTTATTTTCCATGAGTGACGTTGATTAAGCACCGCATAATGAGTACTTGACATATTGAAATTGTAATAATGTAGCACTCGGTTATAAAAGCAAGCACTTTTGCCCAAGCTTTGTGGCTTGCTTAGAAATAATCATCTCTTATCTCCTAAGGATACAACGCGTTCTTATTATCACGACGATACAATAGTGTTAATTTAGTATTATTAGGCATATTCCGTAAAAAAGCGACTCCATTCAACTTAGATGGGAAGTTAAATTCTAATACAATATAGGCCTCCGAAGTAGCCGCGCGCCGCGCCACCGTCGATCCCTAGCGGCACCCGAGAGGAGTTTAGAAGGTGACACGATTTGAAAATGGCTGGTGTAAACCATAGGATCGTGCTACATTGATGCACATAAATATTACTTTGCGCACTTTATTAGTGGTTTGTTGGAAAAGGGGAGCTGCTATACGAACATTAACACTTAAATAAAGGAAAATAATGTAGATTTGTACGAAAATAATAGTAGCTTTATTATTTGTTAACTCGTTGTACTTTCCCGCCAAGGTTGCTAGAATGCGGCAAGTGCACGGTACGCTCTTTAACCCAGGACCAAAATCAATATAATATTATTAAAATTATTGGATAAATAATGCATAGATCCTTATCAATAATAACACACACAAAATTACACGATTCTAAATATAAAGGAACAAACAAGACGACTGATACAGTGTGAAAAGAAATGTTCGAGCAGGCCTACAATTAGATGCATGAATAATATTTGCAGATAGCTATTCTGATTTTTGAAGGAGATTTGGTTCATTACTATTTCATAGATCATGGACCTCGCCTGCCAATTACTTATTTTTATGTAAGCCCGACATTGCCTCTTATTTATTTTCTACTGTTTACGATACGTTCTTAAAATGTCATGCCAACATAATCAAATAAAAGTAATAGCAACCGCAATTATGACACCCCAAGATTTGGTTCCATATTATAACATTCACAAAATAGCAAAAAAAATCAGTACTTTTTTATATAAATTATATTTTAATTCAATAATAAGTACGGGATGCAGGTCATACAACACTCGAGACTTCATACAGGAGGTTGTCGGAACAAAAACCGTCACCAGCAATCCTAACAAAAAGTTTTGTTTTGTCAATATGATGAATGCTAGGTAATGAGTTCACTTAAATTAATTGCTCTAGTCTTTGGACATTCCTTTCTCAAGGATGACGTTAAATTGTGGGTAGGACAAGTTGCCGCCCCCCTCACCCTATCGAATTTCAAGTAAGAAATAATGTACACTACAATACATTGCTTGTACAGTACATTGTGCAAGTTTGTGCACAAAAGAGTTACCTTATTTCAAGAGATATACTCAAATTAATTCGGGAGGGGAGGGGTGCTATCTTGAAGGAGTCAACCCATATAGTTTATTTGATACCGTTTCAATAGTGGACATTAATGCATCGTTTGTTTGTAAACACAAAACATTCATTAATGCAAACGTATTTTCAAAAAATGCACTCAAATTACTTGACGAACCCTCACAAATCTGTTGTAAAACATTTAATGACACACATTTTCACAACACATTTTACATTTCAATTGTGAACATATTTAGTGCCCTTGTCAGTGAATGTTTTGCATATAGGCTAAAAGTATCTACTATCTTTAAAAATGCAATAAATTTTGTGATTTTACTAATCAAATTCAAGGGTGAACATTAGTGCATAATTAACCTAAGTTAGGCCTAATGGAATGCTGAAAAAATGTCTTTCGTGCACACTTCTAACATAAATTACTTTTTTATGGGGTTACAGAAGGGTGGAAGGGGGTTATTATGGGGAGGGTGGTTATGAACTTATGAGAACGGCTATGTTATTGGTGTCACTCAAAAAGGCCTATTTCCTTAACCCATAAAAAACGTAAGTTTAACTTATAACTATTGCTTATGTCAGTAAAATGGGGGGGGGGGGTAAGAGTCGCCCCACCCATGTGTCGGTATGTGTCATGTATGTAGGCCTATCTGGACATCTATGTCCCCTGTCCAGTCTAAATTATGTTAATTTGTTATGCCAATCATGCTTTGCATGCCCTGATCTCTAATAATTATTGTCGATGAAGGTTTTAATGTATTGTTCAATTATTATGACTTGCGATTTTAGACCTACGTGTAGGCCTAGCTGAAATCCAAGGTAATTCACTAAAATAATGTAGCCTAATCATAATTTGACTATAATTTATAACTCAGGGCATGTCTGTACTTTTATCAAACCGCCTAGTAGAATAGTGGTATCCCTCTAGTATTAATATAGTAGGCCCTTTATTAAAAATAAAGGTTTTTCTCCAGTCTTCTAAACCCTTCTACTTCATCTGTAAACTCGAAGATTTGATAAATGCTAGGGTTTTGTTTGCTCTCGTATCAGTCACCACATCTGACACCACAACAAATACTTCTACTTGCTAGTTGTACCATCTTGTACAAAGCTAGCGATTAGTTTGTTGCCTCGCACTCCGCATCTTTACCAGCCATATCCCGAAGCACGCGACACCTTCCCTGTTGACACAATTCTGCCGCTAGGGCTGCGCCACAGTCTACTTCGGAGGCCTATAAGTCGAAGGAAAATCGGCATGACGTTTGTCAACAATTGCATGAATATAGGCCTAATTTTATTATATATTTATATAAAATATGGAAGAAAAAATGTGGTGTGCGTTTTGCTTATAAGAATGTCGTAAAAAAGTAAAACCTTCAGAACCTATAATATAATACATAGTGATTGCGTTGATAATAGTAGATGACTGTGCACTTCAAAGGTTTTCATACTTTGTTTAAACGTGTCAGTTGGCCTTGAAATGCATTATAAAACGCTCTCTTATCTTCATCACAAACGCATTTGAGGAAAATAAATAAATGGCAAATCAGAAAAGAAGTGCAAAATATATTTATTTTATGTCGCAATGAGTACCCCAGTATCCACCAATGATTTTATTGAAAACTTGCTATTGAATGGAAATACGGATTAATAAACACGAAAAACTTGAAGTAGCGTTTAATACGAACATACTCTGCAATTATTGAAACGAACGGCACATTGACTTTTCCATTATATTAAATAGTTTATTCGTAAAAACAATGCACAATATATACATTGTGGGCATACTTAATATATACATTGTTATCAGATTTCTAAACATGTGTTCCTGAACAAATCAATCATGAAACTTCTTTACCTGAAGATCTATGTACTGGTGAATATTTTTTAGTCTAGTTCATGTCCAACTTTTACGTGATATATTTTCCAAAGTAAGAACTATTATCTTCAGGTCAAGAATACAAAAAAAAATAGTTCACCAATCATAATTGTGCCTTTCTGTTATATTTTGTGTGGAATTTACCCGTTTCTTGGGGAGTTCCCCTGCCTGTGAAGCATTCACTACCTTCAAGTCGACGAGCGCCGAGTGCTCGGTGCCGAGACGGGCGCCCGATGGGGTCCGTAAACCTGTCCCCCCCACCAAAACATTTCGTCTCAAAAACATGTGCATAATTTTGCACCAATTATGCACCATTTTGCACCCAAGTCCCGAATTTTGCACCCTAATACTTTCGGAGATACGGCCATTTCAAAAGGGGGGTCTAAGTTTACGCTGACCC
>JAMZAV010008889.1:0-27224 GCA_024449915.1 Sweltsa coloradensis | reverse complement strand
ATCCAAACCCCTTAAACTTATGGCAAAAATAAAAAACCCCCCAAAAAAAAAAAACAAAAACAAAAAAAAACCAAAAAAACACGTGACCAATTATATTCGACAGGTAAATATAAATGTGTTGCTTTTAAAATAAATCAAATAATAATCTGTAGGAACGGACAAACTCTTATGAAAATGGGAGCAATCGTTTCGGCACCAGCTAATTGACCAAAAATTGTATCAACATATTTGTACGGTATTGAAAGATTTTAAATATAATGGATTTTATTGCTTTTAAGAGTTCAATATACATAGGCCTAATATTATGTATGAAGTCAAAATCATAGTTGAAAATAAGTCTAGATGAATATTGTAGGCTTTCACAACCCGTAGATGAGTTCTGAATGATCCTTGCGCTGTTGCGTCGTGTCACTGATGAGGCACTGCTCGACGTTTCGCCACCCATGTTGGTGGCATCTTCAAGACTGATGTGAGGCTTGAAGATGCCACCAACATGGGTGGCGAAACTTCGAGCAGTGCCTCATCATCGACACAACGCAACAGTCCAAGAGAATCTTCCAGAACTCAGTCTGTAGAATGTTTCCTCTTTAAACCAGTTCTAAAAACTAAATATAGGCACAAAGAATTAAAACTTAATTTTTTATGTTCTCATTTGAATATCTGAGCATTAAATAAGTAAGGTAGTTAATTGTGTAGGCCTATTTTATTTTTTAAAGGTATCGGTATTGTGTTTTTGTCCCAAAAAATTGATATTTTTCTATATAGACCCTGGCATTATCATAATTCTTTTTGTATTAGGTATTTTCGTTACCTATCTTTAATTAGTTGCTAGAATCATGGATCCTATTGTGTAAATAAATATACTATTTTATTAAGAACTTTATTGAAAGTATAATGAATGAATGAATTGACTACTCAGATTCACATAAAAAAAAATATAAAAAGGTAGGATGTTGACTAAGTTTATTGTCGTGATTTATTGTTGCGTGTGACTGTACTATGTAGTCAATATTCATTAAACAAAAACCAATGACTTTTCAAGGCAGTGATGAATTCACGCTACTCAGATGAAATTAAGTGACCACAGTTCTCCTCGCCCCCTCCCGTTGTTAGCCACTCTTCCTGTTCCTTCTCGGAAGCTCCATCCCGACCACGAAACACTTGGCTCTGATCCGCTTAGTCGATACCCGATAATAACTTAAACCATCGACGACTAAAATAACATTCTCGTAATTTTCTAGGATTCGGCTCCTTGAGTTGGGTCGAGTATCGGAACCTACCTCGGGCTCGACAATGTAAACAATACTTTACAAGAGGATTGGTGAGAGCTTTGATTCTTGATTTCTTTGAAACGGTTTGGTAGTAGACGTCGATCGCTTTCACCTGTGTAACCGGTATCTTCACCGCCAAGAAGTATCTTTATGTGATATCGAGGCCTGCATCGATTCAAATATTTATTAATTTGTTTAATTTATTTATCACCAACAGTTGAACACTGACTACATGAAAATAATAATTGTTTGGGGCTAACAACCCAACGCATTTCTACGTGTTAAAATAATAAATAAAAATTTTCACTTCTCGTACTCAAGACACTTGGACACTACTCAGACATAGACACCGAAAGACCTAAACACATAAATTGAACGATCATCATCTATGAAATATAAAACTTCGTTTATCACAGCACTCAGTGAATACATGCATTAAGTACAAAGCACATTAATTATTTCTCAATTTCATTGATCCCCGTAGGTTCAATTGATTTTTGTAAATCAATCCAGAAATTTAAAAAAATCCATTAAAAAACCCCGCTGAGATGTATTTTCTATAAATAAATAAATTGTATTTAGAGTCTACCCACTCAGTTATATAACTGATTTTCAGTGGGGGACTTTAAATCAAAGCGACTAAGCCAACCCTGTAGGCCCCGACGCAATCGGCAAGTGAGCGATAACCAACCAAAGATCGTTATTTTTAATAGGAAATATAGCAATCAGTGGTATGGACAGTGCGAACACCCGCGAATCAACGCCAGAATCAACAAGGCCGATTCAGCATAACTCTGAATTTATTATGTGCTTCGTTGCTAGGACGGCTCCAAAGTCACCGTTTACAAACTCCTAAGACAAGAACTGATGGACTTAAGTCCAAATCAGAAGTTAAAAAACTTCTGACTTTGGCGGGAATCGAACCTTGGACCTTCTGCATTGGAAGCAGATACGCTAACCACAAGACCAACGAGCCACACAATTTCTGGATTGATTTATCCATTAAAAAAACCCGCTGAGATGTATTTTTTAATTTCTGGATTGATTTACATAAAATTACATTGATTAATTATATAACGATATTCCCCCAATTAAATGTTTTTTTCCGATTCGGCTATCTATGTAGACCTAAAAATACAAAATACAAATGTATGGGCACGAATAACTACAATTGTTCACATGCCCTTGAACATTAAACATTAATATCATCACAAATTTGTGTATTTATATGTAGGCTTATTTATTTTATTTAAACCCTAATATAAAAAAATCCTTGCCTCAATATTATTTATTTATTTTATTTCGTAATAATATAAGAACGTATAATTTTTCTCTTTTTTAATTTGAAGATGGGAATAAAACTCGATCTGATAAATTGATAGTAAAAGTACGAATTACATGGTCTTGTTGTGACTTGTTGTCAGATTTATCTGTCTGGTTCACAGCCCTCCCCCAGGGCATAGTCAACCCCTAGCCTATTTACTCTCTCCACCCCTTAATCCACTCCACATAGCTAAGGACATTTTGCCGTGTTGATTATTTATTATCTTTTGACATTTCAGACCAATTTGTTGGGCTGTCCACAGAAAAACAATAGAATTAAAACCTATAAGCCAAAATAAAATAATAATACTAATTGTAAAGTACAATAACATCTAAACAGCCTACCATGCCAATGAATACTGTACATTATATTGTTAATTTTTGTTGTTTTTATCCCATGAAAAAATGGATGGTTTGTTAAAATACTTGATTTTAAATAAACTGAAAGTTACCAGCGGCCTACCTTCTTTGACCGGTTCCTCTAGCTCGTGTGAACGTAGTATATCTTCCTTCTTTTCCTGTGAGGCCCGTGTTGTCGAGACGAACGCCGTCGCCCCGGCAACCGTCTATCAACAGAAGAGTATCTGACAAAGCTCACTGCTCCATCGTCTTTATCTCGCTCCCTCCAAAGTCGCGGAGTAACAAGAATTCTCCTTTCAAAACATTCCGCGATACGAGTCGAGATTTTTGTCAAACAATGAACGGTCGTTCTCGCTACTGGAAAGTTTCCCCGACGTTTCAATGATAGAATTCCGAGTATCGGTAAAAGCACAATGCATGCGGACGTGATCTCTCAAAGGACCCCTCATAACGGCGGATGTAGTCTGAGGAATATGGAGGCCACAATGGGGTGTTGACTCTTGTACTGGCCACAGGGGGTAGGTATCTAGTTTCCTCCTTTTCTCAATAAACATATTTACGTTCTACTGACACCACACAAAAAATATTCTACAATGAAAAGGTTTTTGCTTTACAAGATACATGAAACTATTAGTACTTTAAAAAAGAGGAAATAGCAGTGCAGAAGAAAATGTTCCAATCAATAGGCCTACTTTTACCCTATGTTTAATTTCATTTTTTTTTGACATTATCAACAAATACACGGATGCACATCGATACTTTTTTCATTTTTGGTTATCAAAATGGTAAAATCATTATCGAATCGATAATATCGATATCACCAATAAAGCCTGTTGCGACCTATAAGTGGAACCTCAAGTGTGGCAAGTGTAAGTCAAAACAATACAATCGCGTTCCTTTGCTGCCTCACCATCTTCGATTTAATGTGTTTGGCTTCCGCTATCGACAGATAGCTCATTTCCAAACATAAATCTCAAGTGTGACACCATCAGCCCAGCCAGTGCATGGCACAACGTGAGATTATCTCTGTCTTAAGAGTTTGGAAAGTGCCACCATTGACAAATTATTTGATATTTCGATAATCAATAAGAATTTTGGTTATCGAATATCGAAATTATATCCATTATTGATTATCGATAGATAATATCGATTATCATGTACATCCCTAACAAATAACAATATTTGCAGTTAATAATAACAGCACTGTGTTTGTCCATTTTTACATAAGTTCATAGGCCTAGTATTAAACAATGAATCATTTTACAAAATTGATTCTTATACTTTATTAGGCCCTACTTACTATCATCATTATTCATTCATCACCATGTCAAACTATCAAAAATCATCAATTATTTGTTTTTAATTTTAAAAAACCTCTGAAAAAAATGCCAATTTGAAGTTTTTTTAAATTAAAATTAAAAAAATTATAGTTGAATGAGCCAGGCAACCCAGTTGCAGAGTGCACGTGTTTTTTTTGGGAAAACACGTTTTTATTTTTAAATTTTCCACAACAATTTAAAACAAAAGGGAAAGGGATTTATTGTTTTTCACTAACAAATTTAAATTTTTATTAAAACCATAAAATGTTACCTATTGGAATCGTGAAAGAATTCAACTCACTTCTCGTTGTAATCTTCTTGGCTTGTGTAAATGAGGGTCTAAACACATAGATTTGAAGGAATTATTACTAAATTAGGCCTATTGTTTTTAATCGTTTTCGTATTAAAAAAATTTTCCAAAATTTTTTACTTGATTTCCCCGTGGGGCCTATGGTGAAAATTAATATCCTGTAACAATATTTTAAAATTTACCTTTCCCATCCCTGGTGAAAATGATGCAACACATTGCAGAAACAGAAGAATTTTTTGTTTTAAAAACCCTTTACAGTTTCTTCGAAAGGGGTGTAAATCAAGCTGAAAGTTAGTTTAAAAAAACGGACTGTTTTTTACCCTTTATGGCCTCCCGGACCTTGCTAGAAAGTAGGCCTCCCGGCCCTTTGCAGCAATTACCCTCCTAACCCCGGGGAAAGTTATCGGATGTAAAAGGTTGTTTCTGGAGCTCGAGCAGCAGTGCCTCCTTTTTCCAGGTTCCTTCGGAAATTTTTTTTCCTGTTTCGATAATAGATGCCCTTTCCCCACTCTTTTAAAATTCTAAGACTTTTTATTTTTTTTGGAAAAACCCACTTAAAAAAAACTGTAATAAGAAAGTAAAAAATTTTTTGAAATCTATTTTTTTTATATTTTTATATTTATTATTAACGGGATTCTTGTGCCCCCCAACATTTTGGTCACACCAATTAATTGTTTTTTCTCTCTTTCAAAAATTGTTCTCGGGCTGGGTAACTCGTCCCCTCAGTGATTGAATCATAAGCGCTTACCTTGTCCTGTTTCAGGTACAGTGGATTAGCTTGGGTGAACCCAATAGGCCTTTATCTTTCAAAAGGAAGTGAAAAAAAAAAAATATTTAAACATGATTTTATGAGGCTTTGCTTTCCACCCCCTATGTAAAATATAGTACATCATTATCAGTAGGACACAATTTTCAAATCGATGATACTGCATTGATAAAGTATTATGAATGATGATGCTGGGAAAATTATAGCATTTTCCAAAACGCAAGCGTGATCAAAATTTATTCAAAAACATCGTAAGAAATAGGTAATTTGGCCTTTCCTTGAGACTGGGTCGCAAAAAAGCCAAATAAAACCCTTTTTCATGATCAGACACTTTGAGTGTTTGGCACATAGAACAATCTTTTAAAAAACCTATTTAAAAAGTATTATATATTTTTTTTATGTAAACCTACATAGACCGGGGGGGCGAATAGCGCCGAATGAATAAGCCCAATCGATCGTGTGTAGTGTACTTCGACGTTGTCGTAACCCAAAAATATAGACACATATCCCGGATTAAACCCCAAACAGATTTGGGGTTAAACCAGGAATAAGCCCAAGATATTCGTCTTTATTGATTTTTCCCATGTGAGGATGTATAGTCCTACCGAAAACTAATACTATTTAATTTAAAAATTAACTAGTCAAATGTAAGTGATGATTCGTAATGATTCGTCGTTATTCCGGTGGAATAGCGCCGAAAAAGATTCGTCGTTATTCCGGTGGAATAGCGCCGAAAAATATTCGTCGTTATTCCGGTGGAATAGCGTCGAAAAAGATTCGGCGTTATTCCAGTGGATTGAAGGCAAAATAGTTCTGCGTACTTTCAGTGCAATCCTGTCGAAAATTATTGAGCGAGCGTCTCCTCTTGACTCTTATGGCTCGAATGTCTGTTTTTTTTTCTGTTACTGCTTCGATACAGGTCGCACCGTTTCTCTGATCGACCTGAAATTTTTCACACATGTACATACCACCTAGGTGAGTTGCTGTATATTTTTTGAACAAAATCCGATCGTTGGTTATAAAAAATAAAAAATAAAATAAGAAAATAAAAAATAAAATTGTTCGATCGTTATGAAATTTGCAGGATTAATAAGTACAACATTCTCTTCTATTTACAAATTTTCAGCTAAATCGGTCAAGACCTTAAAGACTTATTGGTATGTAACAATATGGGATGTCGTACTCGGGTCGTTGTTGCACGTACCGGTGCTCGCTCAACAACGCGACGGGACTTTAGCGTTTTCCTAGTTGCTCGCTGAACAACGCGTCGTTTTCCTAGTATACTCGGAAAACGCTTAAGTCCCAATTGATCTATTCGTGTGAAATTTAAGCGCAATCAAAAAAACATTTCTCATAATAATTGCAATTTTGAGATTTTTTAATTTTTTAAATTCTTCAACTTTTAACACCTACATGCTTTATCCGATTGTAATAATTTTTTCACAGAGCCGTAACTTTATGAATTAATATATTCGTGTGAAATTTGAGCGTAATCGAATAATTATTTCTTATGAAAATTGCAATTTTATGCTTTTTTCGTTTTTAAACAATTACGCTCGTCCAACAACGCGCCTGAAAAAGCGTTTGCGAAGCTACCTAGTAACATAAAATTACCAAACAATTCCTACAGCTTTGACCATTCTTATTATTGACTAATCCTTTACTAAACATTATTAGATTATTCTATACTAGCTTTTCATAGGCATAATCATTATGAAAGTTGATACCAGTCTTATGACTTTTTAAAGTTGACCTTTTCTTGCAGAAGAACTTTAATAAGTTGGCTCTGTATTAAACATTAATAATATACTAAAGGTATTTTGTATTTTACATTATTTTGAGTATTTAGCGTATGTCTGACGATAGTAAGCTTACCCGTACAAAAACTCAACTCGTGTTTGACGTGTTGTGTTTGATCGGTCTATACAGTAAAAGCGTCAAATCCATTTTTTAAACAGATAATTTCTCATGAAAATAGCGTTCGGACAAACGATTAATGATTACGGAACGCACATGGCAAGATTGAAACCTACAGCGTAAGAGTGCGACAAAAACATACTTCGTGAGAAAATCGAACAATGCAGGTCTAAAAATAAACTGTTGTACTGTGATTTTCACGAGAACTAATACTTCAATGTTATTATTGACAAGAGAGCGCAGCGACTGAATCTTATCATTCAATTTAAATGAGACTTTGTCTCTTCCGAATCTGTTGTCTGTGAGTGAGTGAGTGAGTGAGTGAGTGAGTGAGTGAGTGAGTGAGTGAGTGAGTGAGTGAGTGAGTGAGTTCGCTCCAGAACGGCCGAACCGCTGACCAGATTGCGCAAATATTTTAAACAGACAACCGGGATTAGTCCTCAGGGTGCAGTTAATTTCACAACAATCCGTTACGATTAAAAACGTACAACTGTACAAGAAATAATAATTTGAACTTAAACAAATATTTTTATCGATTTATATTTTGAATGCCATGGCAGTAAATGCATGCAGTGACCAAGGTATAATCGATCACTTGATTCATATGGTCATCAATAACCCAAATCAATAATCACAACATCGATTGTGATTGATTGGTTATTGAATCCTATATTGGAGATTTGAAATATCCAATGAGTAACAATGCTAATTTCAACACTTACTTAAAAGTTTCGAATCTTTATTATTATTATTATTATTATTATTATTATTATTATTATTATTATTATTATTATTATTATTTATTTAACAATTTCTTAGGTACAATAATTCATATAGATACAGACTTACGCTAGAGTTAGGACACAGGTAGATCTACATCTATATGCAAATATTACTAAGCCATTATTAAGCAGGTTAGAAAGAGCTAAAAGCTCCATGACACATAGTGCTAAACCTGCTTTTTAAACTAATTAAAAATATAATACTAACTTAAATGAGGGTGATAATAGACGATAGTACAGAGTAAAGTAGAGTAGAAGAAATAGAAACGTGGGTGAGTTTTTTTTTATGAACCAGACAACAAAACATAATAATATACCGAATTCGTGTACCAAGGAATAGCGGGGAGATTGAATAAACCTTGCAATCTTAACTCGTATTTCGTACCTGCTTTTTTCCATAGTATTGTATGCATTTAAAATCATGTATAATTTGTTTAATACAATATAGAAATTACAAAACCGATGCTTACCGGGGTTTGAACCGAGGTCTCCCACATACCGGGTATACGCGCGGGAGACTTTTGCGTTTGGGCTAAGAAACGCAAAAGTCGTTGTTAGACGAGTGAGCGAGCCATGTGTTGAGTATCCGGTAACATTTGCATTTGAGTTCATTCATATATAAAGTATAAATGATGGGGTTTTGAGTTTAATTTGTATAAAGGCGCGTCGGCGGGGACCTCTCCCCCTTCCCTTGATGACCTCCCCGACGACGATGAGAATGACCATAACATCAAGAACGACGACAAAGATGATGACGACCGCGACGTGAGAACCCCTCCCCTTTCCTTTACCCTACCTGTGGCTGGTTCTGATCGTGGGACTTTCCACTTTCCTCCCCATATCGCCTAGGCTAGAGTGGCGCATTATTACCTAACGGTTGAAACTCGGTTGAAGCTCGGGTGAAGCTCGGTTGAAGTATGGCTCGTTGGTCTTGTTGTTAGCGTACCTGCTTCCAATGCAGAAGGTCCAGGGTTCGATTCCCGCTAAAGTCAGTAGTTTTTTAACTTCTGATTTGGACTTAAGTCCATCAGTTCTTGTCTTAGGAGTTTGTAAACGGTGACTTTGGAGCCATCCTAGCAACAAAGCACATAGTAAATTCAGAGTTGTTCTGAATCGGCCTTGTTGATTCTGGCGTTGATTCGCGGGTGTTCGCACTGTCCATACCACTGATTGCTATATTTCCTATTAAAAATATTGATATTTGGTTGGTTATCGCTCACTCGTCGATTGCGTCGGGGCCTACAGGGTTGGCTTGGTCGCTTTGATTTAAAGTCTTCCACTGAAAATCAGTATATAACTGAGTGGATAGACTCTAAATACAATTTATTTGTTTATTATTTACAAGCGCCCTTAAACTTAATGAATCCAAATAAGTATTAAGCTGTAATTTTCCCAATTACTTATTGGATGAGCGTAGCGAGCAAAGCGAAGATTCCATTCTACTACAGTGGAGAAAAAAATCCAGAATGTTTTTTTTCTTATTTTCTTTCTTTCTTTCTTTTTTTTTTGTATTTTTGTCTTTCCGGCTAAACCAATGCTCCAATTGCGATGAAATTTTCTGGAGACCTTTGAAATCTCTGAACTTAGAACTGCCACGTTTTTGAGCAAAATCGAAAAATTATTTCTCATGAAAATCGCAATTTTACGTTTTTTTTTTTTTTTTTAATTTCTTCGACTTATAACACCTACATGCTTTATCCGATTGTAATGATTTTTTCACAGAACCTTAATTTTATGAATTAATATATTCGTGTCAAATTTGTGCGCAATCTTATAATATTCTCATGAAAATCGCAATATTACGATTTTTCCTTTTTTAAAATTTCGATTAATTAAAAAAATTAAAGATTTAAATTTTTTTTTTTAAATTTAATTTAATTTAATTAAAAAAAATCATCAACTGAGTAATGATTTTTTCACAGAACAACAGAAAATCCGCATAACACATGGCAGCTCAATGCACCAATTACGCTCATCCAACAACGCGGTGGGACTTTAACGTTTTCCTAGTTATTAATCAGTTACTAACGCAAGACTTACGTAAGCTGTAGGCGCCGGCCACTTCTCAGTCGGTAGATACGAATAAACATATGGGATGATATTAACGATGCTATTTTCTGCCTAGAAACATATTTTGGTGATATTGATTTTAAGATTATTATATGGTCATCGGTTTCAAGATTTGACACAAGAATTAAGTGTTCAAGGTTTTCTTCCGCGAAAGTTTGAATGTACAGTGGGAAAAAACTCATTTGTTTAAATGGGATCGTCTTTTAAATATTTTTTTATTTTCGTGTTTTAAATGTTTTTTTTTATTTTCCTACGGTCTACACAATCAACACCTTGTAATGGGAGACAGGTACGGCGAGGTTTTACTGCAGTTTTAAACTTCTTTGTGTGCATTTGTGTAATTCAATTTCTTTATTTTAGTTTCTATAACAGCTGAATTATAATTAATGAATTATTAAATAAATTAAAGTGGTATAATGTAGGAGTACCGCAGTAAATGCAAGGGATTTTTTCACCACGAGGTCAAAAGTCGATATCAGACAAACGCGGGCTCTACGGTGTTCAAGGATTGAGGAGGCCGTTTTCGGGTGAATTTATAATATTTTGCTACGTTAATATTATTGACTTAGGACGCGGAAAAGAGGATTGAATATTCTTGATAGGGGATTTGCATCAAGAAAATAATACAATGACACAACACTTTCCCGCGCCCTTATTCAATATATTATTGTGAATGAACCCCTGAGCTCAGCCAGGTAGGCAACCCTTTAGACATACCTCACCAGCGGGCAAGCATTTAACAAGGGGTTTCGATGCTATTCACGGTTTCAATGGTATACTGGAACTAGTAAAGTGCATTATTTTTTTATTTTTTAAAGCGGTACGAAAAGAAATTACCTTGAGGAGGTCGACTGATTATGTACTTTTTTTTATGTCCATGTACGTTTTAATTACTAACGATAAACTATGTTCTACACTCAATGCGATAACCAATATATTCTAACAGAGCAAGTACAAAAATCTACACTATACATTTCTTTGGACTAGTATTTACAGACCACTTGGAATAGTTCAGTATCCTGTTTAGGTAACTAACCGTGCTATAACCATTGAGTTTAGAACATATTATTATAATAACATGTTGTCCTCCTTTGCAAATCAGTTTTTAAGCTAAATAAATAAATATGTTATGTTCTAAACTCAATGCTACAACAATTACTTATATACATGGGCATAACAATCAATGTAAAAAAATGTTACATTGTATTTGTTGGTGAGTCGCTGAGGTTTAGCAACTAAAATGCGCTTAGTCAGGTGTTGAACTGTTGATTGCAGCTGAACATGCAGCTGGTAACAAATTTTGCATGAATGTTAATTGGATGAGCGTAGCGAGCGAAGCGAAGATTCCATTCTACTACACTGGAGAAAAAAATCCGGAATGTTTTTTTTCTTTTTCTTTTTTTTCGTATTTTTGTCTGTTTGTCCGCACGATTCCGGCTAAACCGATACTCCGATTGAGATGAAATTTTATGGAGGCCTTCGAAATCTCTGAACTTAGAACTGCCAGGTTTTTGAGCACAATCGGAAAATTATTTTTCATGAAAATCGCAATTTTACGATTTTTTCGATTTTTAAAAATTTCTTTGACTTAAAACACCTACATTATTTATCCGATTTTAATGATTTTTACACAGAACCCTTATTTTATGAATTAGGTGTCTCTTTCAAGCTAAAATTTGACCAAAATGTAATGGTTTCGTGCTCCGTGATAACATCGAAATGTCTGGACCGAAAATTATGCAATTTTGGGAGAAGTTAGATAATTGAATAATGTTTGCAACGTATTGATCAGAATGTACTTTTTTTTCACCCATTTTCTGCCCAAAAAATCAAGAAAATACGTGAAATTTGGAAAATTTGACGTACTCTTGATTTTTTTGGTGGAAAATGGGGGAATAAAAGTACATTCTGATCAATACGTTGCAAACATTATACAATTATCTAACTTCTCCCAAAATTGCATAATTTTCGGTTCAGCCATTTCGATGCTATCATGGGAGCACGGAAGGTCTGCAAGCGGTTGAAAAAATGTGATTCCACCTCCGACCGGTGGCGCTCTCTGCAGTTTTTATGTTTCAAGTCGGGTCTAGGGCGTGTTTTAAACAATCCTCATGCCGAGAGGCCATTATTGTACAGTCCGTGTCATATTGTAAAGGATTAAACGATAATTTTAATACTATTAGATTATTATGATTTCTTGGTACTTTTGGAGTTGAGCTAGATGCTTACTGTCTCTTTGATGTATTGGACATGATCATGATTTATCAAGATCATAACAATTCAAAATTTCCAAATCTTATTTAGGATTCGATCTAATTACCGGTATTATTATAGGAGTCGTGCGCTTCGGATCTGGTCGCAGGGCCGCGGACAGCCTTGATCATTTAGGAAGTAATTTTATTTATCGAGCATGCATTTTATTTGTTTAAATATAAGATGCCATCATGGTGGTTCACACATAGTCGCAGGTATGATAAGATATTATTGGCACCAAAGGGACGCGGGCTCGATGCCATTATAAGTAATAATCTAACGTAGGCCTACTCTCCATTTCACCACATCCACTCATCGTCTTGAGTGCATTGGATCATCTATTTAGAACCACAAACATCTACCTCATAAGACGGTGTACGAACTGGATATGTTGGTATATTACTGAGTTCATTAACAGTTAGAAAATATTGATTTTTTCTTCACCTTGCGCTTGCTTTGGCATTATTAATTTTGTTAAAGGAATATCCCGTTCGGTGGGAGACTATGTTGACGACGAGTGGTGGTGGTGTGAAGTGAAATAAAATATGTGGGGAAATCCTTGGCGCCTTTGATGCTAACAAGAATATTGAGAATAAATAAATGAAGACATGTGGGATGCTCTGTTTATCGTCAAACAACCAGTTCCCCTCACACTCCGCGTATCACTCTCGCAAACATCAACAACCATCTATTCTCCAGTAGATAACGAGCCACTCACTGAGATACATTTGTGGAGACGTATAGCATTCAATGATATGGTCTCGATCAAGACAGTTATAGTTATCTTGTAACTGTGGCAAACTTATTGTCAGGTTTTAAATTTGTAATTTATCTCGATTAATGGGAGTGTGATATTATGTAAACGAAATTCGAAGTAATTTTTTATTAACAATAACATGGCATCTTATAATCAATCGTGCATGTCTATAGTGCGTATTATCTATTGATTATTATAATATTCATAGTATTGTTATAAGCCCGAAGAAACCCAATACATGCATACATGAAATGCCCTCTCATACCAAAAATTCGAGGTCACTAAGTGTAGTGTTCAGTTTTCCTTCCTTCTCAGGATCACCAAGTATGTGAACTTTTTGACGGAAGGTGAATGAGGATATTGACATTTTCATTCTAATTATTCAACTTATGTCCGAACTCCGAATATTATTACAATGACGATGTCGGAGTGATGTTTTTCGGTAGCGGGAGTCGAACTCAATACACGCACTTGCATTTGACCTTGAATGAGTGTTGTGCGAGGCCAACACAGATAACCGTTTCCCGCGTAGTAATGTAATACTTTGGGTCGCACCAATAAGTGAATCACACAGTCGCACCGTCGCACTGACGTCCTACACACATTCTTGAGATAACTTGCCTTGTTGCTGTCAAAATTGTGTTATTTCCATTTTTCCGTTTTCAACCTTGGCCATGATATGATTTTTTAAATTTAAATTTTTTAAGTTTAATAGAAATTGCATATGTTATGCTTTATTGATGACCTTCCTTCAATCAGTCTCATAAGTCAAAATATTGTCATATTGCTTAATTATTTCGTCATTTGTTTCTCTCCTAATCCATCATTTTCGATTCTACAATGAAGCAGATGTAGAAAATGTGTGGATTTATATTTTTTAATTTTTGGATTGATTTCCATAAAATGCAATCTGATTCCATATCGGATATAGTATGATACAAATGTCCGCCAACAAGCCATCATCAAGCAATTCAATATGGAAATTGGCTATGTTTCGATTCGAAAGCAAATCCATTTCAAACAGCAGCTGTATTTTGCAACAATTATTGATGTGTTTCTTTCCCTAGTTACGTTCATCGAGTAATAATTAAATAATTATTATGATTGGAATTGCGTAATGAAGACTCCAATATGACAATCTTGAGAAAATAGCTCGTGTTTTGTTTATATTTTGTACAATAGTATGTGTATTTATGTTTCGTTTGCTCTCTACCGGACAAACGCCTGTTGTGGAATTTTCACGATGTATATAACTAGGAAAACGCTAAAGTCCCGCCGCGTTGATGGATGAGCTTTTTAAAGTTTTTAGTTTGCGTGGGATATCTTTTTACTTTTGCAAGTGCTTTGTTTTGCTGCCTACGCATTGTAGGTGATTGTTGTCAAGTTCCTATTGTTTCTTGTCAATTGGTATTATTTACCGTAAAAAACTTATATTAAAAGCTTTATTTCTATGGATTCTGGTTAACTTTTTCAACTTTTTCTTTCAAAATGTACTACATCACCATAACCTTAATGTCCATGTATGATATGAACGTTGTACCCCCACCCGTTTGGTCAGAATTGGCCCAAATGGCACGAAAATATCGCATAAAAAATCGAAAAAATCGTAAAAGTACGATATTCATGAGAAATATTTCTTCGATTGTACCCAAAAACAATACAGCTCTATGTTCAGAGATTTCCATGGTCCCGTCAAATTTTCATCAAATCGGATATGCCGTTTGCCCGGTAGAGAGCGAACAAACAGAAAAAAAAACGAGCTAAATTTTTGGGGGGGTCAGTGAAATTGAAGTCTTCGCTTCGCTCGTCCAATAAGTATCGTATCGTAGTCACTCAACGGTTTAAGTATCGATGTGGTATTGAACACGGGAATTTATTTAAATCTATTCAAATCTACTTTATTTCCGATGTTTCTCTTTCAGGTTAAAGTTTGACCAAAACGTAATGGTTCCGCGCTCCCATGATAACATCGAAATGACTGGTCCGAAAAATATGTCATTTTGGGAGAAGTTAGATAATTGTAAAATGTTTGCAACGTTTTGAACAGAACGTTAATTGTTTCCCCCATTTTCTGCAAAAAAAAGAAGAAAATACGTAAAAATACTTAAAATTTATAAAACTTGTCGTATTTCTTGATTTTTTTGGTGGAAAACTGTATAAAAAATTAGCATTCTGTTCAATATGTTGCAAACACTATACGATTATCTAACTTCTCCCAAAATTGCATAATTTTCGGGACAGTAATTTCGATATTATCATGGGAGCACTGAAGGTCTGCAAGCGGTTGAAAAATGCGATTCTGCCTCCGACCGGTGGCGCATATATTATTCTATATCTATGATCGAGTACTTGGTCTCTTTGCATATCAGCTACGTTTACTGACTGATACGATTTAATGACTGTACACTTGTTTATTATCTTCACCTACTGTTTTGAGTTTGGTAAGGTAAGGTAAAATTATGCAATTTTGGGAGAAGTTAGATAATTGTATAATGTTTGCAACGTTTTTAAACAGAACGTTAATTGTTTCCCCCGTTTTCTGCAAAAAAAAAAAAAGAAGAAAATACGTTAAAAAATACCTTAAATTTATAAAAATTGTCGTATTTCTTGATTTTTTGGTGGAAAACTGTAAAAAAAATAGCATTCTGTTCAATATGTTGCAAACACTATACAATTATCTAACTTCTCCCAAAATTGCATAATTTTCGGGACAGTAATTTCGATATTATCATGGGAGCACTGAAGGTCTGCAAGCGGTTGAAAAATGCGATTCTGCCTCCGACTGGTGGCGCATATATTATTCTATATCTATGATCGAGTACTTGGTCTCTTTGGCATATCAGCTACGTTTACTGACTGATACGATTTAATGACTGTGCACTTGTTTATTATCTTCACCTACTGTTTTGAGTTTGGTAAGGTAAGGTAAAATTATGCAATTTTGGGAGAAGTTAGATAATTGTATAATGTTTGCAACGTTTTAAACAGAACGTTAATTGTTTCCCCCGTTTTCTGCAAAAAAAAAGAAGAAAATACGTAAAAATACCTAAAAATTATAAAAATTGTCGTATTTCTTGAATTTTGGTAGAAAACTGTAAAAAAAATAGCATTCTGTTCAATATGTTGCAAACACTATACAATTATCTAACTTCTCCCAAAATTGCATAATTTTCGGGACAGTAATTTCGATATTATCATGGGAGCACTGAAGGTCTGCAAGCGGTTGAAAAATGCGATTCTGCCTCCGACCGGTGGCGCATATATTATTCTATATCTATGATCGAGTACTTGGTCTCTTTGGGATATCAGCTACGTTTATTGACTGATACGATTAAATGACTGTGCACTTGTTTATTATCTTCACCTACTGTTTTGAGTTTGGTAAGGTAAGGTAAAATAATGCAATTTCGGGAGAAGTTAGATAATTGTATAATGTTTGCAACGTTTTGAACAGAACGTTAATTGTTTCCCCCATTTTCTGAAAAAAAAAACAAGAAAATACTACTAATAATAAAATTATCAACCACAATGTAAGAAGCAGGAAACAAAACATATCTTATGATTGCAAAATGAATTGAATTCGATAGTTCCTAGCACTGCTTATCTTCACCTTGACATGGATGCCACCATTCCACTTTTGTCTCCACGTTTCCTTCATTCGTAATTCACAATAAGTCGCTCAAGACAAACGCAGTATCAGGTTACATTTTTTTAGTTTTTATTCGTTGTTTTATTAATTGCCTACTCGTATTTTCAGAATAACGAATAATAGTGTCCTAATAATATGTGTAATAAAATAATCATATTCTATTGGGAATGAGAGATTAAAGACGTGCAGTATAATAAAATACCGTAGACAATCGCGAAGTGATAGTGTTTGAAATAACAAGCTACAATTCACTCATGTAACTTCGTGCGGGGTCTATGCGCAGTGGGACCCGCTCAGTCAGTCAGCGAGTGCACAGCGTAACACGGTATCTCGGGTGACTGTGAATCATATAGCTCGCCTGCGCTGTTATTGGCTCAAAAATCATGATTGGAATATCGCTAGTCCTGCCTTTCGAGTCCGGTGAAGCATGCTCTCTCTCTCTCTACGTATATTCCCACGGGTTAAAACAGCACTCTTAAGATATTGGTGTGAAATTAGAGCGCTATTGAAAAATCATTTCTCATTCAAATCGCAATTTTACGATTTTTTTCGATTTTTAAAAAATTCTTCGACTTATAACGCCTACATGCTTATTCGATGTAATTATTCTCACAGAACCTTTATTTTATGAATTGATATATTCGTGTGAAATTTAAGCGTAATTTAAACATTATTTCACATAAGAATCGCAATTTTACGATTTTTTTTAATTTTAACATTCCTACGACTTATAACACCTACGTGCTTTATCCGATTGTTATGAGTTTTTCACAGCACCTTAATTTTATGAATTAATATATTCGTGTGAAATTTAAGCGCAATCGAAAAATTGTTTCTTATGTTAATCGCAATTTTACGATTTGTTTCGATTTTTGTGTGTTTGTTAGCACGATTCCGGCTAAAGCGATACTCCAATTGCAATAAAATTTTCTGGAGAACTTAGAACTGCCACGTTTTTGAAAGCATCGAATAATTATTTCTTGTGAAAATCGCTATTTTACGATTTGTTTCGATTATAAAACATTCTTCGGCTAAATACACCTACATGCTTTATCCGATTGTGATGATTTTTTCAAAGCACCTAATTTCATGAATTCATATATTCGTGTGAATTTGAGCGCAATCGAAAAATTTTTCTCATGATAATCGCAATTTTACGATATTTTCGATTTTTTTAATTTCTTGACTTATAACACCTATATGCTTTATTCGATTGTATGATTTTTCACGGAACCTTTATTTTATAAAGTAGTTTATTCGTCTGAAATGTGAGCGTAATCAAAAAATTATTTGTCATGAAAATCGCAATTGTACGCATTTTTCGTTTAAAAAAATTACGCTCATCCAACAACGCGCCTAGAAAAGCGTTTGCGAAGCTTCCTAGTAAATACACTATGTTGTGTAGTGTTAGGATCGTTGTTTCTAATATTTTTCACAAGGTTTTTGTGCATTCCTTTATAAACCTGAAAACATATAATAGTCATACAGTAATTTCTTATGGCATGTGTAACCTTGTAGGTTCAGGTAAAGTCTGCACACTGTATGTATAGTCAGTAGGCCTTCTTGCAGGTATATGTACCAAACCAATGGGTATGTTATGAATTATTATTCGTCTTTGGATAATTCTTGTTGTTGTGGATCATTCTTGTTGTTGGAGACCCTAAAAAATTCCATGTGTTTATTGTTTGTAAATATTATATTGCACATATTCTAATTTTTACTACTAATGTGTCAAGTTGTGCTTTGTGCAAGCTAATTGTGTAGGACTATGTAAAATGTGCACAAGTGTACATGATGTACAAGTAAGCAGTGGCCTACTGCCTCGGATGCATGTATGCAATTTTGCATGTATACAGGTAATGTACCTATAAATTGTAGTATTGTTTAAGACCTCCTCTCCCCCCCCCCTGCACCCCCCATATAATAGCATTTATTGTTTTTAAATTCATAGTAGTACTGTAATTAATGTGTAATAATGTGATTAATTTGTATGTAAAGAATATGACATGTCATATTATAGATTTAGTTTCGTTAAACCTTTTTCAATTAGGGTATACCATATATGGTTCATATAATGATTATGTATCATGCATAAGCATTTAAAAATAAAAGCCTATTAATATGCTGAAGAATAATGTATTTTTCAAATTCCAAAGCCGTGTTGACATACAATTAGCATTTGTAAATAAAAATAGTACTTCAAGATTTGTTATTGCAATTTAATATGGAGTTGTCTACATTGCAACATGTCAAATTTACGCTACGCATGCCAAGCAATACTTGGGTCCAGTAAGAAATGCTAATTGGATGTAAAGGTTGGTATCCAAAATTCCTGAAATATTCCTGCATACTTGCGTAGTATTTGTTTTTGCTACCCTTATTATATTTACCTAAAATATATTTTATTTATTTATTTATTTATATATATATTATAAGACCAACAAGTACCATTTTACATAGACAATAATAATTATTATTATCCTGTCCAGGGTGCAATTCATGCCCACTTCAAGTGTCAAACTAGGTATGTTGCGGAGAGGACAATTGTGAAGGGCCGTCCGAGGGCTGTTTAAAAAGACTCGATCATTCGCATTAACGACTGAGGAAAACCTCGGAAAAAACCTTCAGTCGGGAATCAGGATTGCCGGTCTCGACGGGATTTGAACCCGGGACCTCCCGAATACGAGTCGCGATATAATTGAGCGAGCGAAGCGAGCGTCTCCACTTGACTCTTATGGCTCGAATGTCTGTTTTTTTTGTTTTTTTTTTTTTCTGTTACTGCTTCGATACAGGTCGCACCGTTTCTCTGATCGACCTGAAATTTTGCACACATGTACATACCACCTAGGCGGGTTGCTGTATAGTTTTTGAACAAAATCCGATCGTTGGATATAAAAAATAAAAAATAAAATAAAAAAAATAAAAAATAAAAATGTTCCGATCGTTATGAAATTTTGCAGGGTCAATAAGTACACCATTCTCTCCTATTTTCCAAATTTTCAGCTAAATCGGTCAAGACCTTAAGTAGTGTAGATAGAAATAACAAAAGTAACGTTACCATGGCAACGAAAAGTCTCACTATGCACTGCCACCTAGAAGTAATCAAAATACTATCGAGGAAGCAGTGTATTATTTGTTATCAAAGAGTTTAAATAGTTTTCCCAAAGGAATGATGTCAAGGTCCTCTAGATGGCGGTGGATTTTATCCATTCTCTTCTTTTTTACAAATTTTCAGCTAAATTGGTCAAGACCTTAAAGACTTATTGGTATGTAACATTATGGGAATGTCGTACTCGGGTCGTGTTGCACGTACCGGTGCTCGCTCAACAACGCGACAGGACTTTAGCGTTTTCCTAGTATATTACTAGGAAAACGCTAGATGGCGGTGGATTTTATCCATTCTCTTCTTTTTTACAAATTTTCAGCTAAATTGGTCAAGACCTTAAAGACTTATTGGTATGTAACATTATGGGAATGTCGTACTCGGGTCGTGTGCAACATGACCCGAGTACGACATTTCCATAAGGCCCACCACACAGTGTAGGCCTAACTGGATATTGACATTGTACACTATACATACTATTCCAACATCTTTGCATTTTCTACTAATTCACGTCATGCCTTCTAAAGTGTATCTTTGTATCTTTACTGCCTCCTTCATTTTTTAACATCATTTTTCGAAATATCAACAGCTGAAAATTTGGAAAATAGGAGAGAATGTTGTACTTATTGACCCTGCAAAATTTCATAACGATCGGTGCATTTTTTTTAAAAATTATTTTTTATTTTTTATAACCAACGATCAGATTTTGTTCAAAAACTATACAGCAACCCGCCTAGGTGGTATGTACATGTGTGCAAAATTTCAGGTCGATCGGAGAAACGGTGCGACCTGTACCGAAGCAGTAACAGAAAAAAAACAGACATTCGAGCCATAAGAGTCTAATGGAGACGCTCGCTACGCTCGCTCAATAAATAAAAATTATACCCACAAACAAACAAATAATAATAATAATCCTCATAATAATAATAATAATAATAATAATAATTCGACAACTGCTATGAATCAATAACTATGTCCTTAAAGCGGGCTTATGCTTAAAAACCATATATTCATACTACCCAACTCATGGGAGATGAGATGTGATTGAATTTATCCATGCAATCTTTCAGATTTGACAGCTACATTGCCGTCTTCTGTTGGATTTATGTCATGTAAATCAACAGTCACAACAAATAGCAGTTTCCTAAAGGTTTGTTCTGTGGTCCCGGTAGCTTAATTGGTAGAGCTATGGCACGTTAAGCCGGAGGTTCTGGGTTCGAACCCCAGTCGGGGCAAACTTTTTCGACAACTGCTATGAATCAATAACTATGTCCTTAAAGCGGGCTTATGCTTAAAAACCATATATTCAATAATAATAATAATAATAATAATAATAATAATAATAATAATAATAATAATTTTTTTTTTTTTTTTTTTTTTTATTAATTCATTAATTACATATGTGTACATTTTTTATATGCTTCGGTCCACAAAGCCTTAAAATAAGGCTTGTCTGTGGTTTAAACCACGACAATGTGTACATTTCATACAACTACGGTGTTGTGCGAAGTTATTACAACAATAACAAAGAAAAATAGAACAAACTCAGTGGAACACCGTCCTGTATAACAAAACTAAAAAAAAACAAAACTTGAATATTGAATATAAAAATATTATACTTAAGGTAACACAAAAACAACACAGTATTAGATGAATAAATTTACATACTTGCACCAAGTATCTAAATATTTAAAGACTCCTCCAAAAACAAACAAAAAACAAACAGATTTGTCATTCGTAATAATAATAATAATAATAATAATAATAATAATAATAATAATTATAATAAAAAAATGAATTAGCTCCGGTTTTAACCGAGTTTGTATGAAATACATCCAATAAAATAATTAAAGATTCGTCGTTATTCCGGTGGAATAACGACGAATCTTTTTCGGCGCTATTCCACCGGAATAACGACGAATCTTTTTCGGCGCTATTCCACCGGAATAACGCCGAATCATCACTTACATTTGACTAGTTAATTATTAAAGTGCCTTATTAAACCGCCTCGAACGGCAAAATATATGTTTTCGGTATGGACTATACATCCTCTACTATAGGGAAAATCTGAATAAAGACGAATATTTTTCGGCTTTATTCCAGTGGATTAACGCCGAATCTGTTTCGGCGTTAATCCAGGATATGTGGTCTATATTTTTGGGTTACGACTAACGTCAAAAGTACACTACACACGATCGATTCGGCGTTATTCCATTCGGCGCTATTCAGGCGCCCCCATAGACCTACACTATTTTTTAACTTATAATTTTTTCTGAATTTAAATTTGTTTTGTTATTAAAATACTGAATTTAAAATTTGTGTTTCTTCCCTGTATTATTTAATATATAATTAATTATTTTTCCCTGAATGAGTTTGGGATATTTAAAACAAAAATATTGTGTTTAACAAGAGACCATCAAAGTTATGTCGATAGTGGTTTTAAATTAAGGTGAACGTAACCACTGATTTAAATTTATGAACTTGCATTAGTTGAATGAGTTGACCTAATGCCAGCAAAGGAAGCTCAACGAATGAAAATCGCCGACGACCTTGGCATATATGCTTTGCTTTCACAATCAACCGATATTTCTCCAAACATCTCACAAACAATGCGTTCAAGCAATATCGTGATCACCCCTGTATTTATCAGGTGAATCACTCGCCGGCGCGTGCAGTTCATTGCATCCCAAGCCTTTTTGTGTGCACCGGTGAGGGGTACCTTGGTCTGCCTTCACGGATGAGCGATCTCACCAGGTGTTGCAGAACCGGTGGCTATTGTCTCTTCCCCTCCCCTCCCCTCCAAATACAGCACCCTATGGCGAGGGATGCAGGTGGACTTATAAGGGGAGGGAGGGGGGGGTGCATGCCTGAGACTGTTACACTGTACTTTCATTATTTGATTGAGTTTCAAATGTGTAATGAAGGGAAACGAAGAGGGGTGAAAAGTTTAATTTGTTTTCTGCGTCACGAACTCAAGTTTCTCAACTTTGTGGAATGTTTGTTCGGGTCATGTTTCCGATTTCTTTTGGCGAAATCTAATTCTGGAATTTTTCTGTGATTCGGTTGTTTCATGTACCTACTTAGAACGGTGACGGAAATGCGTAAGACTTTCGAAAGTGCGAACACGTTCGATTAAGCCAGGAAAAAGTTCACGCATCTTGTTATCCATGCTGTTGGAGAATTCTATACTCTATGATTGTGGTAAGACGAAATGTTTATATCATCTTTGCTCATGGTGTGTTGTTGATTTAGATTTTTGACTCGTAGTTACAAGTTTGGCATTTTTGTACGACTTTTTGTTTGCTGTAGAAGACATCAACTGGCTGATATTATTTGAGTGTTTGTTTTCTTTGAAATTATGATTTTTTAAACAAATTCAATTTATTGTCAAAATTTTCTCAACTTTTATACAATTGTTTGATTTGTATTTTAGAGTACTAAAACATTGTAATTGTCAATTCATTAAAATGTTTGATCCACTACTTAGTCCTACTTTACGCCCTGTGTATCAATTTCCGTTTCTATTTACGTACTGAGTAGAATTAATTGGTTTCTGTGAGCGTGTGTTTGAATCAAGTCTTAATATTGTGGTTATTTTGTTGTTCTTATTCCCACTTCATACATAAGCCATGTTAGTTTTGTATTCAAAATAGAAATTTAGTTAATGTAAGTCTTTGGGCTTTGGTAGCTCAGTTGGGAATAACTCAATTAGGCCCTAGTGTAGTGCTGGGTTTTAATAACCAATCAGCTAAAACTTTAATGGCAATTGACAATTGCTTCATAATAATTGTACAATAAGTAATTTTTTATCGCAGCACTGTTTAAAATAATAAAAAAAAAAACTTAAATAATATGTAATACAAACATTAACTTGATATGACGTTTCGTTTAATGGACTAGTTTGGTATGGGGGGGGCTAAATCACGAACAACAGAATTCATATGAGATGGGTCATACAGTAAGATCAAAGCAATGGAAAGCTCTTTGTGGAAGCAGGGGATTGTTTGGTTGAATTGAACTCACTTCTCTCTCTCTCTCTCTCTCTCTCTCTCACTCTAGGGGTGTTTGACCTGTTTGATGAGCAGAGCTCTCGTAAAACATTAGTCATCTATGTCGATCGACTAATGGTAGTGAGTAGGTTACCTTAAAAATACAGGTAGGCCTACCGAAGGCCTGTAATTTCTTTCCGATTAAATCCTCCTGCAAATGTAAATATTCTTCATTTTACAAGAAGACTAAATAATCTTCTGCTTGTGGTTTCTCTTTGCTAGATGCGTAAAATTTTTAGTTCCACCCCAGAACAAGGCGCTAAAAAGGCGGGTATATAAGGTTTATTCAACAGTCAAACATTGATTTTATTCTAAGCAAAAAATTAAAATTAAATAAAATAACTGAAAAGGGTTAATGAAATAAAACGAGGTGTTTGGGAATGTACATTAGTGCTAGAGTGTGCTCTTGTGGTAGATTATTGTGAATTACATGACGGCAATCAACAGTTTGCGCACGGGCAGGAGAAGGAGCTAGTCGTATTATCTAGCGGAGCCTGCTCCCAGTCGTGGACAAGATCTCTGAGCCCAGTGATGGTTAACGCTAACTAAACCCACGTCTTATCTAACGTCGTAGTTTCTCGTGACCTTCCACATATTCGGTCGTGTTCTAGGCAACCGCTCTATAACGAGCGGACGTTTCCATCTGACGCGGCGGTTCGGTCGAGTGACCGTTACTAGTAATCGGATCTAATTCGAGGGGGTTCTATTCTATTGCGACGTTGCAGTAATGGGTGACTCGAACGCCAACACAGTCGTCGTTATCGTGTTCTTGATTTCTTGATTTGAATGGTTGAGAATCATAGTGTTAGGAATTGACTTAGGCCTAAAGTAAATAGGAAATCCCCTTAATTAAACTATGACATTGATGTATAATAGGCTAATAGCCTACAAAATGATGACCTCAGGTCAACGCTCTCAAATTCTACTCGCTAGCTCGCAAGTTGTGACTTTTGATAGGCTGCAAGTAAACTTTCTCAGATAGTACTTTTTCATTCATCCATAAAAAGAATCCTCTGATCAGGCCAAAAAAAATGAAAATGCCAAAAATTACTAACGGCAAAGCACTGACTTGTACTTCTGATTTACGAGCTACTTTCGATGTGGATCTTGGGAGGGTTGCATCATGTAGTATTGCCTTAGATTTGTCTTACATGAATAAAACCACAAACCCAGTAGAAATGTGGATTTCTCAAAGGTTTTATCTAATTTTTTCCCATAAATGTTACATAGATTGACAATATTTTACGGAGCTAGTCAACTCAGTCTTATCTGTTATTGACTTGCTTCATCTTGTTGATGTATTATGCAACCTTTCTCCCCCCCCCTCCCTCCACCATTACGGAAGCAGTCAAGTGGAAACAAACATCCTGCGCAATATTATTGAAATTGGCTTTTATGAGTTTTTTTTCATATTTTTCTTTCCACTTGACATGGATGCGACTGGAAGACGATTCTGCATCTCTACATTACCAACTGTACCATAACATACTTAAAATGTTTTCTCATATAAGGGGTTTTGATATGTGAAGTTTGCACTGAATCATAAAACATAGTAGCGAAGTAAGCAACAGATTTGCTCAGAAAAACAAGCATGCAAGTGCACACTCAATGTTTTTTTAAACTAGGCCGCTTTGCGAACGTTTTTTTTAGTCGTGTTGATGGATGGTTGTTTTGATATTTTAGTATGCGTGGGATCTCTTTATTCTTCAAGTGCTCTTTGGATGCATTGTAGGTGATTGTTGTCAAGTTTTCTATTGTTACTTGTTAATTGTTTTTGTATACACCTGAAAAAACTTATAATTAAACCTTTATTTCTATGGATTCTGGCTAACTTTTCCAACTTTTTTTTTTCAAAAGGTACTTCATCACTATAACCTTAATGTCCATGTAAAATATGAGCGTTGTAGCCCCACCCGTTTGGTCACAATCAGGCCCAAATGTCAGAAAAAAAATCGCAACTAAAATCGAAAAAAAATCGTAAAAGAACGATATTATTTCTTCGATTGTACTATACCAAAAAACATGTCAAGTTCAGAGATTTCGAAGGTCCCTCTGTTTTTTATCAAGGTCGCATATGCCGTTTTCCCGGTAGAGAGCGAACAAACACAAAAAAATAAAAAAAACAAGCTAAATTTTTTGGGGGGTCAGTGAAATTGAAGTGTTTGCTTTGCTCATCCAATTATTTATTTTAGATTGTCATATTATTATGATTATTGGATTACCTATCCTATTCAGTTTTAAAATCTGATTTACATATGTGGACAATAACACTAATACTAAGAATTATTTTATGCAGACAAAATAATTTAAGCAATAATTAGGCCTACGGTATATGTGTTTGAAAATAAAAAATAAATAAATTCATATTTAGAGTTTACCCACTCAGTCATATTAATGATTTTTAGGGGGGGGGACAGGACATTAAACCAAAGCGACCAAGCCAACCCTGTAGGCCCCAACGCAATCGAGTAGTGAGTGATAACCAACCAAAGATCAATATTTTTAAATGGAAATATAGCAATCAGTAGTATGGAGAGTGCAAACACCCGCGGATTAACGCCGGAATCAACAAGACCGATTCAGAACACTTTGAATTTACTATGTGTCTTTCTCGTTGCTAAGACGGCTCTAAGGTATCGTTTATTAAAATTTTTAATACTAGAACTGATGGACTGAAGTCCACATCAGAAATATAAAAAACTTCTGTCTATAGCGGGAAATCGAACCCTGGACCTTCTGCATTGGAAGCAGATATGCTAACCACAAGACCAACGAGCCACACACATAGATATTGCGATAATATAGATCTATTATAACATCTTTAAAATACCTAGAAGTATTAAAATTGTGAAATGAAGTGAATTGTAATTGAATTTATTAAAATGAATCAAATAATAATATTAGATAAAAGAAACAAGTAGAACAGTCTACTTCTTGCAACTTTCTCATCTTCACCAATTTTGTGACCTAGTGCTGATGTATATTTTATTTTTGTCATGTTTTATTTTATTTCATCAATTTGTGTTGGCAGATATGTTTCATGGTCGTTTGTTTATTTCTTCATTATAGGCTATGTAGCTATAGGCTTTTTTTTAATCGAGCGGTAATTGAGCCCCATGGTTATACCTATCCAAAGTGGGGAAAATCAAAACTTATATAGCAGAAAAATGCGCAATAGGGTAAGACTAATCGGAAATTCTTCGCTCTTAAACAAAAACACCATCTTAAAAAAATTGGGCGATATTATTAGCACTAGGGATTCAACCAAAATATGTCCTAGTTTTTAAAATTTTTC
>JAMZAV010008888.1:0-27704 GCA_024449915.1 Sweltsa coloradensis | reverse complement strand
GTTTGCCCTGGTTCTTTTATTTTCGACGCGTTTTTACCCAAGATCCTTGTTTTTATCATATATATATATATATTTATATATATTATTATTATCATAATTATTATTATTATCATAATTATTATTATTATTATTATTATTGAATATAAGATTTTTAAGCATAAGCCCGCTTTAAGGACATAGGTATTGATTCATAGCAGTTGTGGAAAAAGTTTGCCCCAACTGGGGTTCGAACCCAGAACCTCCGGCTTAACGTGCCATAGCTCTACCAATTGAGCTACCGGGACCACAGAACAAACCTTTACTAAACTGCTATTTGTTGTGATTGTTGACCTCCATGACATAAATCCAACAGAAAACTGCAATGTAGCTGTCAAATCTGAAAGATCACATAGATAAATCCAAACACATCTCATCTCCCATGAGTTGGGTAGTATGAATATAAGATTTTTAAGCATAAGCCCGCTTTAAGGACATAGGTATTGATTCATAGCAGTTGTCGAAAAAGTTTGCCCCGACTGGGGTTCGAACCCAGAACCTCCGGCTTAACGTGCCATAGCTCTACCAATTGAGCTACCAATTATTATTATTATTATATTGAATTAAATCCTGGACCTCAAATAAGGACATCTCCGGTCTGTTCGATTTGCGGCACCCGTGGTCGAGTAAACCAGTTATCATCTTCAGTGTACAGATTGCAAATCTTGGGTTCACAAAACTTGTGCCAGTGTATCAAAGTCTGAGTACAACAACTTTGTGAAGAAAAATTGTTGTTACACGTGTTGGAACTGTAATGTGCCTCAGTTCTCCAACTCTTTCTTTGATTCATCTACTACCGGTGACAGTCTAAATTCTTTTAGTTCAAGCAAGCCTAATTAGCAGGCCTTCATCTTGCATTTCTATTCTTTCGTTTAATGCAAGGAGTCTAAATAACGCAAAGAAAAATCCAGATATGAAGCCATGAAGATATGAATGATATGATAATATGATATGAAGATATGGTATATGGTAGCCTCGCTACATTTCTGAGCTTGACTGTGATGGGGCAGAAATTATCTCTTAATTAGAATTAGAGTTGTCTGGAGTGAAATACTTGCTGGCTTCTGCTTATCGGTCACCAAATGCATCTCAAAACGTGAACGATAAATTATTACAATCACTTGTTAAAGCTCAATCGATTCAAGCAAACTACAAGAGAGTATTTTGTGTGTGGGGATTTTGATCTGCATGTTACCTGGAATTCTGAGGTTCCTTTGGCTAAAAACTCAATTTCTGAATCTTTTCTCGCCTGTTTATACGATTTCTTCTCACTCAAACTAATAATGAAAGCAACCAGAATCAATCCCTCCTCTAGATCAATATTGGATCTATTTCTATGCAATGATCCTTCTCTATGTTCGTCTATCAACGTTGTTCCTGGAGTCAGCGATCACCTTGCGATGTTTGCTAAAATTGAGAGCAAACAGGAAGTTCACAAATTCATACATTTCAAAGTATTTTGCTACAGCAGGGCTAACTGGTAGAAACTTTCTAAACATCTTTCCTTACGACTTCCTGTTATATTTTTAGATATGAACATTAATGAAGCTTGGATACAATGGAAATCTGAATTTTGGCAGTGTGTGAACGAGTCTATTCCAAAAGTGGAAATTAAACATAAAAGGCGGTCACCATGGATAACTAATGAGATACGTCATTCTTATACATGCGAGAGATAAAGTTTACAAGAAGTGGAAGAAATTGCCGATGGATGCTCGCTGGGAAGAGTACAAAGTTATTCGTAATCGTGTTGAAACTGTTGTGCGGAAGGCGCATAGTGAATACCTGTGGAATATTGGAAATGACAACGAACGCTTGTGGAAATCCATTCACAGCCGTGAGGGCAGTACGGCTCCAAAGAATTTCTTAGCAAATGGCGAGGAACTTAAAGATTCTAAGGACATTGCTTGCGCATTCAATGAATCTTTCTCAAAAACTTTCACAAAAGCCAACAGTTTCAATCCGACCCTTTCAATCCAGATATTGCAGACATTCCATTTTCTGCTCTCAAATCTGTTTTTTTTCTGTTAACAAAGTTTTGATTCTCCTCAGCCATATGCAACCTAGTACTGCCACTGGACCTGACGATCTTTCTGGAAGAATTCTAAAAGACAGAGTGCGGGTTAGCTATCTCACCGTCCTTATGTTCAATTTTTAACTTATCAATATCCACTGGCGCTTTTCCCGATGACTGGAAAAAAGCAAATGGGGGGTGACCCAAGAGACGTTGGTAATTACCGCCCAATATTGCTCACCTGGATAGCATCAAAATTAATGGAGAAGCTTGTGTCATTCCGCATTCTAGAACATCTGCAAAACAATGATCTTACAACCGATAATCAACATGGCTTTCTACCTCGGCGCTCATGCGTTACAATGCTAACTCGAGCTTATGATGACTGGCTTCTCGCGCTGGAGGACAAAGATGTAAAACAAGTTGATTGTATAGCTCTTGACTGGCAAAAGGCATTTGATCAGGTTCCTCATGAAAGACCTCTTAAAATTGCATGGCTACAAAACTCAAGGTAATCTCTACCAGTGGATTAAATCTTTTCTGACTGATCGGACTCAGTGTGTCATATTTAGTGGCTCTTCTTCTCCTTCCATTAAAGTGACATCTGGAGTTCCCCAAGGTTTAGTAATTGTCCCCCTCCTTTTTGATATTTACATGCTTGACCTACCTCAATGTGTTTCTTCAACCTTACTACAATTTTCTGATGATTCCACCATATATGCACCCATAAGATCAATTCTTGATTTTAAAATTTTGCAAAACAATCTGAACAGCATAGGCTACATACTTGGTCCACAATAAACAAAATGTCCTTGAACTCTCCAATATCTCAATTCTTTTCATTAACTAGATCAAAAATTTATTTCAAGAATATGTTCTCACTTCAAGGTAAAATTATCCCAAAATGTGAATCAATTAAATTGCTTGGAATTACCTTAACAAATGATCTAAAATGGAATTTGCACACTGAAATAGAAAGAAATCGTGCGTCAAAATTACTTGGATTTGTAACAAGAAACTTAAAGGGCTCAAAACCTCGTACAATTCGGACTTCTTATCTAACTTTGATTCGGCCTGTCATCACTTATGGTATCCCTGCTTGGTATCCGACTACAAGAGCTAACTTTAGGTAGCTTGAGGCAATTTAAAACCGTGCCGTGAAGACTATTTTTCACAAATCAAGGTTATATTCAGATAGTGCGACGAAGAGGCTACATGCTTGCGACCTTCCTTCCATTGAGATTTTCTGCAAAGAAGCAGATGTGAAGTTCCTTCGACAACAAATCACTGGTTCTGCAGATTTGAATCAATTTCATCGCATCACTCTAGACAATAAACCTCGTAGACATAACCCAGGAACTTTGATCATCTCTCCTTGTCCACAAACATCATCATATCAAAACGGTTTCTATTATCGTTCTGCATCGTTATGGAACACTCTACTGGCTGACATGAAGACTTCCAGACATTTCAATATTGATATTAGGAACCATTTCCAATTTTTTAAAATAAGAATGCACTTACATTTTAAAATCAAGTTTTAACATGCTGGAAGTCATCAAATTATTGTTCACCATCATTTGTACACCCTTTACTATTGTTCACCATCATTTGTTCACCCTTGTACCATCTCATTTTATATTATTTGTATCATACCATCATTGTTCATGTTCAACCTTTACTAGCTATTGTTTACTGTCATTTGTTCACCATTTACTATCTATTGTTCAGACTTTACTGTCTCCTTTTATATTATTTGTTAATTTATTTCTATTGTATTTTATAATGTGGTTTTAATTTAAGAGTTATAACTTAGGCATAGTAAGGTAAACACTTTGTGACTGGGGCCTCATGGCCCTTTTCTAACTTTCTATGGAGTTGTTCATCTTAATGTTCGATTGTTTGTACAATTTCTAAAATAAAGAATATTATTCCATATTTCACTTTGGATACAAAGAATACTAGCAAAAATTACATAGAAACAAAATATGAAATATAATTAGGCCTAAATAATAACAATATGAAGGTTTGTTGATTTATCATTTAGGTACAGTTAAGTTCATCATAATTTTATTTGCATGTTTATATGTAGGCCTAGGCCTACAAGTTTCACATTTACAACATTGTTATTAGTAGGTAGCCTATTTATATAGAAGTAGAACCAGCTAAGCCCTTATAAAGTTTAAAATTAAACTTGTGTGGGATCTACGTCTGTATTTAACACTGTAGGAAGCTTTTTGTATCAAACATTTTGTCAGCTCAGTTTTTAATTTAATATATTCTGGTGGCCTAGGGCAGGGGTTGGGAACCTGCGGCTCCGAGCCTCCTAGAGTGGGTCTAGCCTTTCTCTATTGCCTAGTTTTGTTAAGAAAAGTCTCTAAAATCCAAAGTCAACCAAGTTTACCTGCAGCTGTCAACATGAAAGACGCAAAGAATCGCAAAATATCCAATGAAAACTTTCTTTTTAACTGTGATTAGACTGACAAATTCGGTGTTATTGATTGTATAATGTAGTGGTTTTTCACTTCAATTTGTGAAGATTACTTCCAATAAAAAATTAACATTGAGTGACATTTTTTGAAGAGTTGGAACAGTTTCCCCATGAAATATCCAAAAATACTTTTCTGAACTGCGGAAGTTGCTACGAACTGTGCATGCTCTACCTGTTTGTGCATACACGTGTTTTAAAGCATTAACTGTATTACCAAACATCAGGTCAAATTAAACACACATGTGCTGAGTCTGGCTGGCACTAAGAACAGCCCGACTCATGTTCGAACCAGGTGTTTGATATTATTTTTATTATTTATTATCATTATTATTGAATTAGGCCTGTTATAATCATCATCAATACAAAAGCTAGCCTTGTTTGGTCACAACAGTGTAACATTTACATTCGGCTTGTTTTTGTTTTCTTCCGAGTTGTTTCACTAATTAACCCGTTGAGAATCCCTGTACATTATTCCTGTTTTATTTTATTTTTTTAGAAGAAGTCAACTTCTGTTCTTAATGGAACAGGTAAAAACAAAACCAGGGATATAACTCGCCCACGGACCAGCCGAGGAGACCAGGAACCTGAAATCTTATTCAAAAAGGTAATACGATGTTTGTGTTGGCAACTAGATGCTGTTTGATTGTAGCACCGCTGTGAGTGGCCCTGTCAATACTCTAATAACGTATTTTTGCTCCTCACTTCTTGCATGTAGCCTATAGCTGCGATGTGTATGTGTGTGGATTGACTTTCTTGTTACATTATCAACTTGTTGACCTGACATCACCTCCAGCAACAGCAAACTGAGACATAAGCGCCACCTGACGACGTGTGCACTCAACTAAATGTAGCCCATGTGACTACGCTTGATATCACGCTGTGCTTGAAGAATGTTATAATATTTACTGACGGAGCCACTGGCCACTGCAATACCTTGATGTTGAAGCCTTGTTTGACAGAAATTTGTTTTTACTTTGTTAACATTCAAAATTATCGCATCTCATTGTTGATATTGTTCAGCGCACGGTGTACACACTTTGTGGTGCGTCATCAGGAAGATTTTCTAAGGTCCGCGTTACATTGTTGGATGAGCATAGCGAGCGAAGCGAAGATTCCATTTCACTACACTGGAGAAAAAAATCCAGAATGTTTTTTTTTCTTTTTTTCTTTTTTCTTTTTTCTTCGTATTTTTGTCTGTTTGTCAGCACGATTCCGGCTAAAACGATACTCTAATTGCAATGAAATTTTCTGGAGGCCTTCGAAATCTCTGAACAGCCACGTTTTTGAGCGTAATCAAAAAATTATTTCTCATAAAAATCTCAATTTTACGATTTATTTTTATTTTTAAATTTCTTCGACTTATAACACCTACATGCTTTATCCGATTTTAATGATTTTTTCACAGAACCTTAACTTCATGAATTAATATATTGGTGTGCAATTTGAGCGTGATCGAAAAATAATTTCTCTTAAAAATCGCAATTTTACGCTTTTTTCGTTTAAAACAAAATTTCTTTGACGTATAACACCTTCATACTTTATCCGATTGAAGTGATATTTTCACAGAATCTTAATTTTTCTGAATTTATATATTTGTGTGAAATTTGAGCGCAATCAAAAAATAATTTCTTATGAAAATTGCAATTTTACGCCTTTTTTCGTTTAAAAAAAACATACACTCATCCAACAACGCGCCTGAAAAAGCGTTTGCGAAGCTTCCTAGTGATAATTAACGCCTCCATGTTAAACATACCAGGGCGCTAAATTTAAATTGAACGTAGCTCTTGGTGAATCACCCTACAGAAGACTTTCATAAGTCAACAGTATAGAGTAAACTCTACCACATAGTATGATGTTAGTATTAAAATTACTCAACAAAATGATCCCATTGGTTGATTGTTGTTAACATTGCTGGAAAGTAGAGCTTCATTCTACTTCTCGTCAAGAAATTGAGTCTTTGTCAAGTTAACATATTTTATTGTGTGACAGCAGCATCCCATTTCCGGCATGTTATCTAAATCTGGTCAACAAATTGAGTGTAAAATTTAAGACCTTATTTTATGTGCACTGCTTCTTTTGCCGTTGTTCGTTGAAGCGGAATAAAGTGGTCATGTTGACCTGTCAAACCCAAACCACCCCATGGTTCGCGCCTGCACACTGCACAACGCTGCCAATACTTCGTCACTCACCGAAAACATGCATCTCGCCCTGGGTCATCTTATGCAACGTCAAGACACGCATGTCCGGGGGGTTGTATGGGCGTTTTCACAAGGTATAATTGGCACGTGTCTGCCTGTTTGTAAATTCAGTCTCTTTGAGGGAAAAGCTCTGCACATAAAATCAGGTCCCCGTCTTTAACAGAACAAGAGGCTTTTAGCTAACTTCTCCGTCTCTCTTGTCTGTTAGAAACTTAAAGGGATCGTTCACCTCTTATGTAAAGGTTTACACAGACATCTATTTACCTTTAAGTAGACTCCATTTACAACAAATGATTGACCAAAAATAATCGTAGTAACGCTAAATTAATTGTTAAATGTGCAAAGAAATTTCGTTCATCTTCCCCACTTATCAGTCGTGGCAACAGTGCACGAGTAGCAGCCGGCATAGTGTCGAGTGTCGAGGCGAGCTGCGTCATTTTATTGGGCTATCACTTAGCACGCGACACAAGCTTTGAAGGAGGGTGGGGGATAAGACATTGATACTCAGTTTAAATTAGGTCGAAACAAAACACATGTGCATCTCTCAACCCGGCTGAGATGGATTTGGTAATTTCTGGATTGGTTTACATAACATGTACATCTGTTATTCACACAAAGCAAAATACAAATACGCCTATACAATCTTGTAATCTCGTGTATGGTGCACAGCAGTCATGTTACTGTTTACAATAGAATAAGCAGGAGAAGGTGAATAACGTACCAATAGGGTGCACTTTCAGTCTTATCGTGAGTCTTGACGATGATAATTTTTGTATACTTGGAACAGGGCCGTATTAAGAAATTTGGAGGCCGGGGGCTAATTTTTTTGTGAGGCCGTTTTGTTAACTTAATCGGTTGACTATATAAGCTTTGTTTGTTTGTCCTGTACCAGGTTCACATATTTACTCCTGGAATCGTCGGATGTACGTCATAAAACCGGAAATAGGAGTAAAAAGTACACGTTATGCCCAGTTGGACAAACAAACATATTTGCACCCAGTTTTGACATTTGGCGAGGCTACGAAGGCCTAGAGGCCTACATACAACACGATGATAGGCTAATAGGCTTTGGGCCTAACTATATTTTTCAATATTTTGGCCTAGCTAGATAATAGGTTTCTAGTACATTGTTGTGCATAACATTGCTAAACGTCTTTCAAGCAGACCTATCCTAGTTTTAGGTTATGTCGGCCCTGGGCTAAGGTTTTTGCTTAACGGTTGATTAATTGGCATTGTCCCTTTTAAGAAAGGCCGTGAAGATTCATATAATCATTGGGAAAGATATTGCTCGGCCCGGCTTTTTCCATTTTAACTTCTAGCTTCTTTCTTATAAAATTAACTGACAGTTGAAGCTCAAGCAGTAAGCGCGATTTCTGTTCGAATCCCGCCAACTGACTTAGGCTAAGCTTTTTCTTCGTTAACGCGAATACAAGGAATGGTCATTTCCTTCACAACTGCGTGACTCCAAAATACCTAGCAACCCGAAAAGGGTTTACCCGGGGCAACTTTCACATAATGAATTAAAATTTATAATTAAAATGGTTCTAGCTTATAGGCGGAGACGAATCTAAGTTCAGTAATGGGTGGGGGAGAGGAAAGGGAGGAGGTGACAATACAAAATTAAAATCATTCCTCTTCCTCTTTTTGCTCTCATCCCGATAGTTGCCAGATAAAATTAATTATAAGGTTTAGACTATAGGGCTAAAAATTACTACTGGCCAAAAAATGGGAATTCCAATATATTGATTATTGTCAAACACTATGTATGTGTAGTCACTTTTTTAATTTCTGTCTAAATACTAACTATATAAATATATATATATATATATATATATATATATATATATGATATTATACCCAAAACAAAATCAAACAAGAGCCATCACAACCACATAGCAACATCAACCCCCCCCCCCCCCCAACTACCCCAATAATAATAGCAGATGATTTTTAAGCATAAGCCCGCTTCGAGAACATAATTAGTGAATGATAGCAATTGTCGTAAAAGTTTGCCCCGACTGGATCGAACCCAGAACCTTCGGCTTTTTGAACCGATGCTCTACCAACTGAGCTATCGGAGCTATTATTATTATTATTATTATTGTTGCTATTATTATAGCTATTGTTGTTGTTGTTGTTTTGTGAGACTGGGAACTTTTACTAAAAACGCATTCCTCTTTAAGTCAGAGGAACTTTAATAAACACAAAACAAATAGCCTACAGTATTGGAAAACTTTCATTCATATGCATGTCCTATTACCTATTATTATTATTATTATTATTATTATTATTATTATTATTATTATTTTATTATTATTATTATTATTACCTACCTATTAAGAGCTAATTCTGTGGGTAAAATTTAAGTAATTTATTTACAACTCTTAAATTACGTTTTCTCAAGTACTTAACAATTTTGCATTCCAACACTGCCTCATCAAAATCCGCTAACACAATGTGATTTGAAAAAGTTTGGTGTAAGTTTGTTTTGCACTTGATTGAATTTTAACCTCCGGTTTGAGATTGAAGTAAGTCTTGTTTATGATCTAATATCTTGAGAACGCGTGGACTTGGGACCTTCCGAGGGTACAAAAAAGAAAGATGGATTTAGATATAGTATAGTCACTGTCAACTAGAAATTTTTGCTTACTCGGAAAGTAGTCCGAAAGTCGGTCTTTCCTTACGTCTGCATGGTACACCGATCGCGAAGAATTCTTGACGGTCGGTGGACCAATACGAACGCACTACGTGACCCGGTGAACCAATCGCAATGGGCCTCGAGACCCGGTATCTTTGAAATCGTTAAGTAACGAGGAGTAACGTCTTTAAAATTCTAGGGTTGCTGGTTGATTTATAAAATGTAAACATGTTGAATTAACTATGGTTATTTGTCGATTTTCTAACAATTTGAAAAAGAAAAGTCAACAAAAGTTCGCTGAATAAAAGAGGGACTTTAATACACCAGCAAATTTTTTTTTTTTAATGTCGGGACATCACCTCCAACGCCAATCAACCGTTGTATTACAATGTTTGGATTATAGCCAACACACCGAGTGCAAAATTAAATGTTGAGCAAAGGTTGTTAGTTTTTAATTTTAATTTAAATTAACAACACACCTTGTCTTCCATTCTAATACAAGGGAAATGTTTTTTTTTACATTACGTTTTATGCACGAAATTTTATCTGCCGGTACAAAACTCGTATTTGTACCGCCTGACAAAATAGATCGTGCACCATTAGACCGTTGAGTGAATAATATATAATATTCACTCAACGATTAGACTGTTATTCCAGATTATTCCCTGGTGAAAGACATGTGTTACTTCAATTTAAAACTAAATTGCTCATAATTTAATTTTACACTCGGCGTGTTGACTACACTATAGTCCAAAATGGTAATATATTTATGAAAGGCACCCCCCACCCCCAGAAAATCAGGGGTAATAAAATAATCCTTGAGAATATTTTGTAGTCAATTAATACAGTAAGTTAAATGCAGAGGCGTAGCTAGAAACTAAAGGCAAAGGTGCCTGATGATGGTTCATAATTTATACGTTATGAAAACAATTTTAAAGCACGGCTAAAACAAAAAGGTTTCAGGGGACCTTCAAAATCTCTTAGCTTTAGGTTTAGGGAACAATCAAGGAATTATTTCTCGTGAAAATCGCTCTCGACCAACTTATTTTTAATGTAGGAATTCACGGAGGTAGGCCGTATGCTCTTCCATGAACGCGTTTATAAAAAATAAAAAATAAAAATTCTGTCCTCCAAATCGAATAGATCGAACACCACATGAGCGGACTGGAAGCAACATAACAACGCATGTACGTACTTAAAAGTTGAAACCTAACGAGCAGTAAAACTACTATACTAGGTATCATTAAGATATTTGGGAATATGCAACTATTCTGCCGAGACAAGGCGACGAAAACCTTTTCTAACGATATTGAGGTAAAGTCTGATCTATTACTGACAAACTGTGTCTCACCGTCGTTTTTTTTTTTTTTTAAATAACTTATATTGTGTCTCCACCCCATGACTGTGTCGTGACTCGTGTTACGGGTATTTGTGCAAACGAACTCTGACTAACACACGCTAACACTAATCTTCTTGGTAATGTTGCTTATGCCCTCCACTCTAATTTTACGTGTTGCGGGAATTTAGATGAGCGAAGCGAAGACTTCAATTTCACTTGCCCCGAGAAAAATAGGCGGGTGTTTTTTTTGTCTGTTTGTTCGCTCTCTACCGGGCAAACGGCATATCCGAACTTTATGAAAATTGGAATGGACCTTCGAAATCTCTGAACTAAGACTTGACACGTTTATGGGTACAATCGACGAAATATTTCTTTGGATTTTTTTGGATTTTTAATGCGATATTTTCGTGATATTTGGTCCGCTACTGGGCAAACGGCTACTCCGATCTTAAAGGGGTGTTTAACCTCTAAACTAAAAAAAATATTTCATTCAGGCTAACTATTAATGAATTTTGCAATTAACAGAAAAAAATTGGGGCCACCATGACCTCCCAAAAAATTGTCAAACATGATATTTTCCGAGCTAGGTCCCATCGGCAAAAATCTCCCATAAGAAATAACATGGGGACGATCTTTATGCCCGTGACCTTGGAGGATTTTGATCCAAAAAAATATTGGCCATTATTGACGTACTCTACAGCCTTTTCTGTAAATTCTCTATATTTTGTTTTGTAATTTGGGCAAGTAGTTTGGTCAAAATATGCTAATTACCAAGATAGGGTGTGATTTTGGAATGCATATTTTTGCGTGTTTGAGGGTATATTTGGGCACAGTTTCAAGACACGATGTAAAAAATGGGGATTTCAGATTTATGGTACTATGCTCTAGTATCTATGTGGACCAAAAAAGAAGCAGGTTAAAGCCGATTTAAGAAATTTCCCAAAACACCAATTTTCGTAAATTTCTGGATAAAGTTACAAGATATAAATTTTTAAACTGTCAGTTTAGTGTAGTATTGTGCTATAGATCATGTGCCAAAAAATATATTTTTTGGGTTAATAGCCCCTTTAATGAAACTTTAAAGGAACGTTTGAAATCACGAAACTTAGATATGTTATTATTTTAGGGACAATCTAAGAAATATTTCTTGTAGAAATTGTACTTTTACGATTTTTTACTCAATTTGTTAAATGATATTTTTGTGATATTTAGGCCGATTCTAACCAAACGGGTGTGGCTCCAACGTTCATATTTTATATGGACATTGAGATTATAGTGAAGTAGTGCCTTTTGAAAGAAAAAGTTGAAAAAGTTGTGCTGACATCATAGAAATAAAGGTTTTAATATAAGCCTTTTATAGGTGTATAATAATAATTAGTACCTAATAATAACAAGTAACTACAGAAACTTGACAAAAATCACAATGTGTTCCTAGAGATTTATTAGTAATCATAGCACAGAAATAGTCAACAAAAAAAGCTCATCCATCAACCTCGACTGGAAAAAGCGTTAACGAAGCTTCCTAGTCATTACAACGCGTGTTGCTGTTATTATCTTTGTATTTGGATGAGCGTAGCGAGCGTAGCGAGCGAAGCGAAGATTCCATTTCACTACACTGGAGAAAAAAATCCGGAATGTTTTTTTTTTTTTTTTTTTTTTTTTTTTTTTTTTTTTTTGTTTTTTTGTGTGTTTGTTAACACGATTCCGGCTAAACCGATACTCCGATTGCGATGAAATTTTATGGAGGCCTTCGAAATCTCTGAACTTAGAACTGCCACGTTTTTGAGCGCAATCGGGAAATTTTTTCTTATAAAAAATGCAATTTTACGATTTTTTTCGATTTTTAAACAATTTCTTCGACTTATAACACTTACATGCTTTATCCGATTGTAATGATTTTTTAACAGAACCTTAATTTTATGAATTAAGATATTCGTGTGAAATTTGAGCGTAATCGAAAAATTATTTCTCATGAAAATAGAAAATTTACGGGTTTTTTCTTTTTTAAAACAATTCTTTGACTTATAACGCCTACATGCTTTATCCTATTGTAATGTTTTTTTTTTTATAGAACCTTAATTTTATGAATTAATACACTCGTGTTAAATTTGAGCGCAATCTAATAATTATTTCTTATGAAAATTGCAATTTTATGATTTTTTTCTTTTTTAAAAATTACAATTTTTTTTTTAATTTAAAAATTTAAGTTAATTTTTAATTTTATTTAATTTAATTTAAAAAAATCTTCGGCTAAGTAATGATTTTTTCACAGAACAACAAAAATACGCGTAACACAATGCAGCTCAATGCACCAATAACGCTCATCCAACAACGCGCGGGACTTAAGCGTTTTCCTAGTATTTTTTAATTATGCTCATACCGAAATGCAGGAGTCGGAATGATTGTGTACTTCATTGTTTTGGGTACCTAGCTTTTTAAAAACCCCAATTGTAAATATTCACCCTTGGCCTTATGGTATCATTGTAGACTGTGAGTGCCATAAAACCAAGACTTTTTAGTCCTCTGGGTGCGATTGGTCTACGTACTCACGTTGAAGGAAGGATAATAATAAATATGTACAGTTATTAGATTTGCGGGAGTTAGCCAATCATTTTTATTTGAAAATTTTGACTGTAGCTTGTTGGAGGACCTTCTATGTGGTACCATCCAGATCATGCTTTGAGACGAAATATATCATACTGTCACCTGACGAACGACGAAAAGTCCTAAGTAAAACGTTCCAATTCAATTCTAATATTTCATGTAGCCTACTACTACTGAGATGCCGAGGTTACTGTGCAGCATCGAAATCTCTGTGACATGCAAGTGCCTTTGACAAAAAATAGATATAAAATATTCTTCATTATGAACGATGTAAGGTTTTCAGAATGACAAAAATAGGAGCTACGTATATTTTGTATGAACATTAGTTCTAAGACGGAATGGAAACAAGCCTCTATTAATTAGTCTTGTGGGTCAAGTAACAGAATATACCTAACACATTACCTAACAGGCAAGTTAAATATATTTTATTAATTTCCACATTAATTAAATTAATTATTTCGAGGAACGCATTTTGAATTAATTACAAAATAAACTTCTCAGCATAAGTTATTGTTATAAGTTTTTTTCGAATTTTGTACAAACATCCATGAAACGAAAGATGTCTCACAGAAGAAGAAAGAAGAAGTTTGATGAATCACATCTGTACAACTATCATTTTAACTCTACTTCTACACACATATTATAGGTATATTATATTATATATTGTAGTTCATAAACTAAATTCATGTTTAAAATAAAGATCGATTGGTGATTGAAACGGACACTACCTCATGATGTCCGCACATAAATTTCACAACACTTCAACCCACACTGACACATACTGACAGTTTTAGTGATTTCAGTATTCAGTATTTATTGGTATTATACATATTAATGTTAAAATGCGTTGTACATATCACGATATAACAATGAATGGTATATAAAATGGGTTTTAAACGTATTGCATGATCCTTTAATTTTACATTTTGGTGCATACATAAGTCAGAGGACTGAATACTAATAACACTTTCCGGGTGGACGCCTTAGCCAACAAGTGGGAGACTCGGGTTCGAACCCCAATCGGGATGGATTTTTAATTTCTGGATTGTATTAAATATTATCATTTCCACCTAAGGGAGTGTTTCCCGACTATCCAAATCGAGAAATATACCCTCGCTCATACCTGCGTAAGGTAATGACATTATAAATAATATGTTTGTTTGGTCAATTCAACAGCAACCAGTTTTTCGATGCTTTATTGTTCCATCTATTCAAGTTCTATAATCTAACGACAATACAGAAGTTAAATAGTTACCGTCTCGGTGGTCTAGTTGGCTAAGGCGTCCACCCGGAAAGTGGGAGACTCGGGTTCGAACCCCGATCGGGATGGATTTTTTAATTTCTGGATTGTATTAAATATTAAGTACTTGTGTAGTTTTGTGTGATCTTCTTGGTTCTTGTCATAGTCTAAACGAGTCTATTCTTGTTAAAATACGCTCTTGTGTGATTTAGTCTATTCTTGTTTAATCTTCTTCTAGTGTGAACTACCTGTGATGGGTAAATACCGTAAATAATAAGTAGGAAGATACGTTATTGAATACGTGTTTTATTGAAGGTACGCCATTACATTGCATCGCTTGGCCTAGACCAACTCGATATATCGATTGGTCCACAACAATCGATTATGACCATAAGATCGATCTATTACATCTCCCTTCTTACAAATTTAAAACTATTACATCTTCCTTCTTACAAAACTAAAAACTATTACAAGAACTATTACATCTCCCTTCTTACAAATTTAAAACTATTACATCTCACTCTTTATACCTAATGGGAACAACAACCCTCCTGCCACATCTGGTATGATGCTGGGGGGAACTGTCGGTTTTCACCACAGCTGGCTCGACAGGTAAGCCGTTGGACAAGTTGTTATCCCTCACATTCACAACTTCCTCACCAAGTGTGATAGCACTTCCAAAGTTCCTAAATTCCTGAATTCTATCAGGTGACACAGGAAGTCTAGTTCCATTTGGAATAAGGAATCTGCGATTTCTCTCCAGGGTACACCATCATCTAGCAATACCTGATATGATCGTGGTCTTTCACAATGGTCTGTAACGACACCTGGGTACCACTTGTTGTCTTCCCTTTGTACTCGCACTTGTGAGCCTGTCCTGAGAGGAGAAAGATCATTTGCATGCTTATTGTAATAATGTTGTTGTACCTGTTGCTTCTGTAGCAAGTGTGATTTAGTTTTTTGTAAATCAATTGCTTTAGGTTGAAGCAAGGAACTTTTAATGGGCAATATGCCATTTAATTTTCTCGAAAATAAAAGCTCAGCGGGCGAACCAAGGGTGCTGCTAAGTGGTGTGTTACGGTACTCTAACAGACACAGATATGGATCTCTGCCATTGTGTATAGCCTTTTTATACATTTTTTTTATTGTTTGTACGTTCCTTTCTATCATTCCATTAGATTGTGGATATCTGGGGCTTGATGTGTGGTTAGTGAAACCCCATTCTTTTGAAAATTCCCTAAACAAATCACAATCAAATTGCCTTCCATTATCAGAATAGAAATCTTTAGGATGCCATGTCTAGCAAAGATGGCTTTCAGACAGTTTATTACATGTGCACTTGTGATTTTTGGTAGAGGGTTCAATCACAAGAAGAAACTCATTTCCTTGCAGATGAAACAAATCTGCACCAACCTTTTGCCAAGGGCCATCTGGTATTTCATGCGGAATGAGTGTTTCCTTCTGATTGGACTTGTGGAAGTGTAGACATGTATCACAATTGGCAACCATGTCATCTATTTGTGTGGACATGTGGGGCCAATAGAGAAGTTCCCTAGCTTTATTTTTACATTTATCCATTCCCATGTGATTATAGTGTAATCGTTTTAACATTTCACTCCTGAGAGCCTTTGAACAATAATGCAATTACCTTTAAAAAGCATGCCCTTTGAATATGATAGTTCATCTCTTATACCCCAATATGGTTTGACATGAGCTGGCAGATTGATTTTATTTCCTGGCCAACCCATTTGTATTATTTGTATGAGATCCTGCATTTCGTTGTCTTTGTTAGTTTCCTCAGTGAATGACAGCATTCGTTCATTACTGATGGGAAGGTTATCTATTATTAGATTTACATGACAATTTATTTCAGTTTCAGTCAACTGAAAATCACTGTCATCATGGCTTGCTCTTGAGAGTGCGTCAGCCACAAACAACTCCTTTCCTTTTTTGTAGGTAACATGCAGATCATATTGTTGAAGCCTGATACGCATTCTCTGGAGCCTTGTGGGCATGATGACAACGATTTTTAAATATTGACTCTAGTGGCTTATGATCACTTTCGACCTTGACTGATTTACCATATATGTACTGGTGAAATCTCTCACACCCATACACTATCGCTAGCATTCTCTCTCAATCTGTGCATATCCCTTTGTGTTTGTGTTAATGATTGGAGGCATATGCCACAGGTTCATCATCTTGTAGTAGGACTGCCCCTACCCCTTCTTGTGAAGCATCGACTGAAGTGTTACTGCTTTGTTTATGCCATAAAACTGAAGTATGGGTTTTTACTGCTGATAATACCTTTTATTTTCTTAAAAGCTCTTTCTTGTTCATGCTGCCATGACCATTCTACCTCATTTTTCATCATTCCCTAAGTGGGGCTGTTATGGAGGACATGTTTTGGTATGAACTTTGCAACATAGTTGACCATTCCTAGGAATCTTTCAAGGTTCTTTTTGTTGTTTGGGTTCTATAGTTCTTTATAGCTATTACCTTATCAGGATCTGGTTTAAGACCATCCTTTGAAATGATGTGACCTGTGTATTTCAGTTCAGGGATCCTTATTTTACATTTATCCCTGTTAAATGTTATGTTTCTTTCCCTGGCTCTTTGTAAGACCTTGTGGAGGCGTTTATCGTGCTCCTCAACTGTTTCTCCCCAGACAAGTATATCATCAATGAATATGTCTACACCTTCGATGTCATCAAAGTTTTGTTTGAATGTTTTTTGAAATACCTCACTAGCACTTTTGATGCCGTAGGGGAGCCTCCTAAATTTATGCCTACCAAAAGGAGTACTAAAAGTGCATAGTTTCTGACTTTCTGCAGTTAAGGGGACCTGCCAAAATCCTTGATTTGCATCTAAAGTGCTAAAAACTGTTGCCCCTGTTAACTGGCTCGCTATCTCCTCTACAGTGGGTAGTTGGTAGTGTTCTCTTTTAATGGCTGAATTTAGCTGAACTGGGTCAAGACAAATCCTAATTGCACCATTGTTTTTTTTTACAATTACTAATGGGTTTACCCACTCTGTTGGTTCATCAACCTTATCTATTATGCCTTGTTTCTCTAGCTTAATCAACTCTTTTTTTAATGGTTCACGAAGTCCAAAAGGAACTTTTCTAGCTGCGTGTATTACTGGCTTTACTGTAGGGTCTATTGTTATGTTGTGTTCTGTATTTAAACAACCTGTACCATTAAAAACATCTTTGAACTCAATTAATAGGTCACTTGGAATGTTTTTTTTCTGTTTCTGTTATGTTATCAATTCTTTTTATGAGGCCTAAATCCTGGCATGCTTGTAAACCTAATATGGCTGGTGATGTTGCCCCTGAATTTGCTACTATGTGAAATTCAAGAACTTTAGACACATTGTGCTTGTTAGTACAGTTCAAAAAACATCTGCCCAGAATTGGTAGCCTAGTGCCCCCATAGCTTGATAAGCGTGTCTTAGATTCTTAAATCATGCCTCGGTTTCCCTTTTACTCTGAGAAACTCATGTTCTGGAATTATGTTTGTCTGCGCACCTGAATCTAATTTAAAATGTATGTATTTGTATGGTTTGCTCGATACCTGTATTCTTTCATGCCAGTCCTGGCTGTCTTTGCTTTTCTTCACTAGGCCTATGATATTGATTTCACTTTGATTAGTATCACTACATGCATCACCACTATCACTGTAACTTTCACTTTCTTCATTTAGGTCTACATTGTGAATGTTTGTCTTCTTTTGTAGCATTGAGATTGAAAATGATTCCACTTTTGCAGAAATCACATTGTTTTCCATAAGCTGGACATCTTCTTGCTGCATGATTTTTTCCGCAATAGGGACAGTGTTTGTTGTGGGGCGGGGCCTCTTGCTCTTGAAAACCGCGCCTTTCCGGTTGACTCCTGTTGCTGCGCGTGTCGACCCCGGAGCTCCTTCCTGTTGCCTGCCTCGACGACTTCCCGTCGCGCATCGCGTTTTGCGCACCTCGTGGTGAATCGAGGTTATGTTCGACATTATGTCTCTGTTTCTGTCTTTTGGAATATAATTTACAGACCTGGCTTCTTCAGAGAACTCTTTCATGTGTGCCTTTGATAGCTCCGCAGCCTTGCATGTATTAATTGCCTTGGTCAGCGTTAATGTGCTGTCCTGAAGCAATCTTTCACGTACGGTTTCATTGTTGATGCCTATCACCACTTTGTCTCTGATCATTTCTTCTTGCAGCGTACCAAACTCACAAGTCTTTGCCTTTGCCCTTAGATCGGTGAGGAATGAATCAAATGACTCACCCAAGTTTTGGTTTCGTGAATAAAAACGATGTCGTTCGTATGTGACGTTCTTTTTCGGCGTGAAGTAGTCCTCGAACTGTTGAATCAGATCCTCCACCTTGGCTTCTGGTATATTAGGAAACGTATTATATATTTCCAGTGCTTCGTCACCGATGGTGTGAAGTAAGATCGCACATTTTGTTTTCTCTTCTTTTTCATTTATTCCCGTCGCGAGCATGTATATCTGGAATTTTTGCTTCCATAACCGCCAGTTATCCGCTAGGACGCCGTCAAATTTCATTGGTTTCGGTTGTTTTAAATCCATTGTGAGTCACTGATTCTACTTAATGCTTAATATATAATATGCTTTGATTACTGTGACTTTTTTTCCGACTGCGCCATGTGATGGAAATAACCGTAAATAATAGGCCTAAGTAGGAAGATACGTTATTGAATACGTGTTTTATTGAAGGTACGCCATTACATTGCATCGCTTGGCCTAGACCAACTCGATATATCGATTGGTCCACAACAATCGATTGTCACATTCGTCGGTCTTTAAACGGGCGACTATCTAGTCAAAGACTATTGTGACGTTCAGACCTTAATTGGTCCTCCCCCTAATCACACCTTGACTTCTTAATTGTTGGGCGCCATATTGACTTACAATAATGCTAATTCTAATTTATTAATTGGATGAACCAATTAGTTCAGGTTGGTCCGGTAGCTGGATTCCGTAATCCTGGAATACAATTTCTACTATAACAAATGATGAATTGCAGACGATTTGTCTGGCTTCGGGGCCCCGACTGGATGTCTGGTGCCGTGTCTCGTTCCACTGCAGCTGGTACAGACCCTCCCAAAACACTATTGGTCTAGTGACAGGACAATAGGTCATGCACAATCTACAGAGGTTGTGAAACGCGTAGTGGTTACAATTCCTGGTATATTGTTACGGTTGACAATGGTGATACAAATTATATAAGCCCTACCTAGTCGGATCCTTCTGTTACATATGATGTGGCTGAGCCCAAGTTTACAGTGGTCTGATGGACCTTGAATCTACTAAATTACTATTATTAATACTGTGGTGTTTGTACTCATCTGTCTGCTTTTTCTGCGATGTTCGTTGATGATTGTTCGATGGGGACAGTATTTAAATCAGGGTTGTCGATTTAAATAAATACACACACACTGGGTACGAAGTAATCCAAGTTTGCGATATTCTGAGTCCTCCTGAGGATGCCGTCAGTTTCATCTGGTGAAGACGATCACTTCACTGCCGTCGATCGATACATTCGATTCCCGCGTCGTCACTGCTTGCATCGGTCGTTTGATCAGATTCACTTATTGTCCTGGTTGTTGTTCTCTTTAGTTCGTACCGTGCACCACGGACCAATTTTAAATTACAGTTTAAGCCACGTCGATTCCATTCGCTTCGCTCCCTATCAAATCACTCTCAATTTCAAATAATATTCCAATTCACTGTTCGCTCTGCTTCGCTCACTATCAAATCACTTTCAATTTCAAATAATATTCCAACTTGCTGCACGCTCTACTACTTCACTTCGCTCACTATCAAATCACTTTCTAACTTCTCGACCCCCGAGACTTAGGCCGTCCTAAGTATTACCGTCGTAACTTCATCGTGAAGTCGGGCAGGCACGTTGCCCTCCGCCGAGTAACTGCCACGACTTTCCTTGCTGTTTTCTTAGCTCCTCGTCGGTCAGCTGAGCTAACCCCGTGGAATCATGGGAATTCCCCGAAAAACTGTCTTTTGCCTCTACCCGGCTCGCGCTAAAACTCGCCCTAGCTGGCTTCGCTCTCCGCCATATACCCTTGTGGTTTCCGTTGTGGCCTTCACGCTAACAACGATCGGGATGTATGTAAGCCTTGGCTGCATCTTTACCCTTGGACTGTTCCTCGAAGCCAATTATAATCGTGTTCGCTAAAGCAGTCGAGCGGATTAATTCCGACTTCATGGCGGCTCAGTGTGCATCGCTGCACATTGGTACACCGTCTCGTGTCGCCCTGCCAGTCATTGCTATTCATTCTGATAGCTCGAGGGATGTTTTCGCGACATTTTAGCCTCGAACTAGCCTCCTTCCCCAGGCTCAGACAATTCATTTAGCCTCCACTGCAGTCCCGGTTTAATATTTTGATCTCTTCGTTTCTCGATTCTCCAGTTTCTGTGTGATTTCACGTTCCCATTTACCACCTTTACTTGATTGCGATGCTTTGATTACCTCCTAATTACATTATTATTTGTTATATTAACTGTGGCTGATTTGCATTTTGGTAGGCAAATCAGTTATTGAATAAATTATAGCGATATTTGCATTTTTGACATGCAAATGAGCTATCCGAAAAATATTTTGTGGTTAAGGAAGGTCTAATGGAGACACGGAGAAGCCGTTCCATTACACGATTATGACCATAAGATCGATCTATTACACTACCCTATTCTTGTCATTGACAAGTACTTGTGTAGTTTAGTGTGATCTTCTTGGTTCTTGTCATGTTGGTTCTTGTCTAATCTTGTCACTTGTGCTATCCAGTGTATTTTTGTCCATTCTTGTTAAATAATTCTTGTTGGTTTCTAGTCAAAAAGTGTTCTTGTCTGTTCTTGTCAACTTACTTATAAGAATAGACTAAAACAGACAAGATTTTTCATCAGGGATACAATGAAATGAGATCTCAAAGTACAGTTGCGCTGGCCACAAGTGGAGAACCAAAAGCGAAACGATCTAAACCGAGCAATGGCACCTCCATGACGGCGGCCCCACCGAGTCACGAGAGCCAGCCGTCCACTAGCCGGGCCGGCCAGGACGCTGAGGCCAACAGCCAAGAAACAGATAGAGGCCCAAGTGATGGGGAAACAGAAGAAGATCTTGAGAAACTTAGGCGAATTAAGAAGCTACGTAGTCGATTGTTGGTAAGTTTCCTGTAAATATTGATTCTTATTTCTCAGATTTAATAATGAACAAGGCATCCACATGGGTTAAATCTACATAGGCCTATTAATTGTAGGCCTACCAACTATCCGTATAAGCTGGGGGAGGTTTTGGAGGTAGATAAGGTCCAACGTAGGGCGGCAAGAAGGGTTACGGGGAAGGTTAGGCGTTGGCGGTGGGAGGAGGATGATAAGGGGAATGTAGAGAGGGTATATGACAGTGTCACTGCAATGTTAGGAGAGTTGGGGTGGGAGTCATTGGAGGGAAGAAGAAGGGAGGTTAGGTTGTGCAATATGTACAGGGCGGCTAGGGGACGTAGGGGGTGGGGGGACATTCGCAATAGGCTGCAGGAGGGCTTTCCAGGGGTGGGGGGGATCATTCATGGAAGTTCCAGCGTCAAGTAGTAAGAACGGATCTGGGTCGGTATGGTTTCATGGAAAGGACTGTTAGGGAGTGGAATGACTTGTCTGGGGATGCTGTAGATAGTGGGTCTTTGAGGGAATTTAGATCGTTTTTAGGAGGGGGGGGGGCAGAAATTAGGGTTGGGGGGAGTGAGTGGTTGCCACCGGGCAGAAGGGCCCATTAGTAAGTAACCTTGAGAAGTGTTATGTAACAATCTGGTACCAGTTACTTTGTATCTGATCTGTTTGAAAAATTGGCCTTAGCTCTTTTTTTTTGTATATACCAGTAGTATAAGATTTCCAATTCTTGTTCCCATTATTGTTAACAAGTTTTTTTAGAGTTCCAGTAAAATGGACTAATAATGGCATATTTTCGTCCGCATACTAATGAGTAATGCGGTCGTGCAGAGCTTAGGGTTTTTAATTGAAGAAATTAAAATAAAGTGTATTAAATAATAGTTAGTGATGTGAGTCGGTAAATTTACCTGTCATTACAAATTCACTGCTTGTCAATTGAAATTGCCTAGAAATAATTGATGACAGAAATTGGTTGCTCAGAAATTGTATATGTAATACATAGGGTGTCCATATTCCTGAAAATAAAATCCGAGACAATACAAATACAAGACACCATAACGGTGGGGGGGTTGGGGGAGACTTTTGATTGCTTTGAAACAAGATAATATGGAGGATAATAAAATGGGAAATAACAGTTGTTTTCAATTTTCGGCCGAATATATTCTTAGAATGAACATTAACATTTTGGTTTTGGCATAATTAGGCTTATGCACAATATCACTGACAAGTGACAAGACAGAACCAAACAATAGCTCAATCAGAGCCAGCCAGCCACCGACTGACAGTCCAACCCCTCGTGCATCACACTGTAGAGTAGTCGGGCGGGCCACGATCGCTTGTTCCCGTCTCACACTAGTACTGAAAATTAAACTTTTTTACCGAAAAGAGGAGATTTTAATTCTTGTGGCAAATCTGGGACAAAAAGATGTCCTGAAAACATTTTTCGGGACAAGAGGTAGAATTTTGGGACAATTCCGGTTTTCCGGAACGGATGGTTACCCTAGTAATACATACCGTATTGGACCAAATATAGCACTATCTTCAATATAACACGACCCCCAATTTTTTGGAATCATTTCCCCCCCCCCCCCCCAAAAAAAAAAAAAGTTATCAAGTGGTGGAATCAAGTACACTACATGGGGTATGTGATTGCGTTACTCAAGGCATGGCGTCCTATAGCCTCTCCATCACCCAGGACCGTCTATGCGTGATGAAGAATCACACCCTCCACAAGGTGATACTGGTTACGCAGAACATAGCGTGTCTAGAGGAGTAAACCTCGAACATAAATCCCATATGGTTATCAGTGTCTGTTGCCCAGAGGGTCGGCTGAAAACAACCTGGAACAGCTGCGGTAGGGGTACCTTAGTGATACACAGAGGGATGGTCTACTCGTAGGTGTTCATCTTTGCAGTAGGGAGATGACATAGGGATGGAGGCGGATGAATCAGAAAATTATTTAATGGCTGCACCCATAGCCTCAGTCAGGAAGGTTACTACATCCCGGTGATAAAGTGGGGTGGAGGCTGACCAGTATCACTAAGAAACCTGCCTACGCAGCTGTGACAGGCCTAGCAAGTCGGCAGCCAAGTACAAAACAAACGCTTGAGTGATAGGAGGGATACGAAGATGTAATGGGCTCACATGGTTATGGAAGGCAGAACAGAGAAGGAAAGAAACTCCTGGAAATATGTCGGAGACATGGTTTGAAGGTAGGGAATAGCTGGTATGAGAAAAGAGAAAGTTAGAAGATCACAAGATATAGCTGGAATGGTGAACAAAAACAGTCTTAGATTATATACTAGTGGATGGGGAGCTAAAACCGGATCTAAGGGAAGTGAAAGTTTATACCGGGGGTGTCCGTGGATAGCGACCACAGGTTAGTAGTTGCCGAATTTAAAGAACTAAAGGAAGTAAAGAAGTGCACAATTCAAGAAAAGAAGATACGGGTGTGGAAACTAAATGATAAGGATGTAGATAGAGATTATAAAGTGTTGGTCACTAGAGAAATTCCCAAAACAGAAATAGGAGGGGTTGAAGAAGAGTAGAGTGCCTTACAAAGGGTCTTGTTCAAGCAGCTTAACTGGTATGTGGTAGGATAAATAGAAAGAGAAGTATAAAGAAACACCATGGTGAAATACCTAATATGACAAAGAAGCTACTGTAAAGAAGAATAACGCATTCAGAAATTGGTATAGAGCTACAGGCCCTGTAAACTCTTAGGACCATAACACGAGGGAACTCGAGCCTCAGTATATTCTAAACTACGTACCGATTTCTACAATTCTTTTTCTTATTTTTTCGTTTCTAACAATGGACATGAATAATTACTAACATAAATTCCAAGACTTTACAGGGCCTTTAAGTCGCAGGAGTCTAGGGATGAGTACAACAATGTAACAGAGATGCACGGGCAGTGGTTAAAGAAGAACGTCGAAAATGTTTTTTTTTTGGCTCGACAGAAGAAATGAGAGAGGATGTGCATGGTAACAAGAAGATGCTGTATGGCATAATGAGAGAAAGGAGAAAAGAAAAGGTTAATAGTCACAACTTGGTTAAAGAAAATGGTGAAGTTGTGACAGATGATAAAATGAAGAGAAAAATGTGGAAGACGTACGTTGTAACCCTTCAAACCCTGTTATTAACCAACAGCAGATAAGAGCACCTGAGGTAGTGCATAGAGAAGAGTCTGGAGATGAGGATGAAGAAGAGATGGTAGCATCACATGGAGAGAAGTGGAACTGGCAATGAAGAAATGAAAAATGGTAAAGCTGCAGGAGTAGATGAGCTGGCCGTGGAAATGATAAAAGCGACAGGGCCTGTGGGGATGCGATGGCTATACAGAGTCTTATCTGTTGTATGGAAGAATAAGGAAGTTCCTTTGACTGGAAAAAGGGTCTCATTGTACCTCTATTCAAAAAGGGAGACAAGCGAAACTGTGCCAACTATAGAGGATAACACTGACATGCCACTGTTCCACGATCTATGAAAAAATAGTAGATACTAGAATTAGAAACTCGATAGAAGGAGATTTAAGAGAAGAAAACATGGATTTAGAGAGGAAGATCGACGGTGGACCTGATTTTCTCACTTGGACAGCTAATGGCAATGTGCTATGACCGAGAAAAGGACATGTGTATGGCTTTTCTAGATATTGAAAAGGCATACAATAGCCTCAAGAGAGAGAAGGTTTGGGATGCATGCAAAATATAGGAGAACCAAAGGAATAATAACAAGAGTGAAAGAGATGTACTCAATATCTAAAAGTGCTGTAAACTATCAGGACAAGAGGTGGAATTACAGAGTGGTGTGACATTAGGAGTGGGTTAAAACAAGGAAGTGTACTGTCACCACTATTGTTCATTACTGTCATGAACGAAATCACTAGGAAAGTTGTAGAGAGAATCTGAGAAGAATGTATGAAAATAATGTTACATGCATTTGTTATTTGGGATCTTTTGGTGTGGGGAGAGGATGAAGAGGAGGTGCAATCTCAAGTTGATGTGTGGAGTGTGGTGGCGGAAGATTGATTGATTGATTGATTGATTGATTGAAATATTGCCTTTAACGTCTCATATCAATGCACTTTGGCTATTCGAGACGAATATGGCCTGGTGTTTGAAGTGGCAAGAGTGAAACAATGCTGATTTCACGAGATAAAGCGAAGAATTTCAGAATTCTACTAGACAGATTTTAAAGCCAGTGGAGAATTTTAAGTATGTGGATAGAAGGATTCAACCAGAGATAGAAAGAAGGACGCAGCAAGCTGTTGGGTTATTCCAATCTATCAGAGATCTCATATGGAACAGAGAAGTACCAAAGAAGTGCAAGGTTGCCATCTACCTGACCTACTTTGTTCCAATACTGACATATGCAGCAGAGACGTGGAATATGGCAACATTGGATCAGAGTCTTGTGCAGGCTGTAGATATGAGTTTTTGAAAAGCATTGTAGGTAAGACTAGATGGGACCGAATACGGAATGGGGTATCCGAGATCAAGTAGGCGTGAGGAATTTAATGGAGCGAATTGGAGAGAAGATTAAAGTGGTTCGGACATGCCAACAGGATGGAAAGAGCGAGATTACTGAGAAGAATGATGGAATTGGAAATTCCAGGTAGGAGACCAAGGGGCAGGCCAAGACAACAATGGCAGAATAGTGTGAAAAGATGTAGAAACAGTGAGGAGGAGACTGGAATGTGGTGGAAGGAGAGGAGTGGTGGCAGACAGAAGAAGATGGAGAGGCCTGGCTTCAATGCCAACCCAACGCAGAGTTGGACGTGGTAACTGATAAGATAATGATGATTTCAAGAAAAAAGAAAAAATCAAGAAAATTAAAATGTACAAGAAACATTTTTTATTTACAATACAATGAATGAAGAGCCTAAAGTTTCACTCTAACAACAAAACATTTTGAACAATGTTAGGGCCAAGTCTTATGATTTTTAACTGTGTAGGGCCAAGCACAAGCTCACATATGCCAAGCACAGTTCACCTGTTTACCAGATTCACCAGATTAGGAATGACATCGATTCCAAAAAGTTGGAATCGATCATTGTGACCTAAGAATCGATTTCCAATAAATAACTTTTAATTGACGCGCAGTTATTTTGGTGGTCATTTACCGCGGAACCCCTGATAGGGTACGTGCCGATATTCCTGCGGTCTTTTAAGGCGGAGCCCGTGATGACGTTGCCAGCCTCACGTCACGGGTTCGGCTGGCGTCTAGTGGGTGGGCGGGGCGATGCGCGGGAGTTGTATTGCGGGTGGCCTATGTTCCGGCGCTATTTCAAATGCAAGAGCGCGGAAATAACGCCAGTGCTGTTTTTTGAAATTGTATTTTCAGGAAAAAACATCGCCCTATATTCGGTCCGATACTACATATTATACGAATGTCGATGCCCGCCTAAAGTTGCACAAAGCTCATGGATGTTGTCTGCAGAGGTAGATAATAGATATTGTATAATACATACATAATTGGTCATCTGTGAACTACTGATAGGCCTAAATTTTCCCATTTACATATAAGAATAGTATAATTATTCAACTCGATTTTAATTATCACTTTTGTTCAAAGGGGGGGGTGGGTCAATTTTCTTATATAGTACTAGTATCATAAACTTGTAGTATTTTGCAAGTAGAGGACTACTCATGTATTATGATACGATTCATAAAATGTTGAGATATTCTACGTTAAATCAAATATCAATACATAGGCCCTAGCGACGGTACACCAAGCACATAGATCCTAAGTCCAACACATCATCCCACTAGCTAAGACCCAACACCTTAAAAAAGCATATCACACAGCAAAAAAAATATGCAAATCAATAATCTGTTAGGTATGAAACCTGGATCTACATACACAAAACAGGATGATCACAGGCAGAAGAATTCATTAAACATTTGCAAGCACTATCATGAGGCTTTCCCATAAGAGGGAATGGGACATTGCGG
>JAMZAV010008887.1:0-49447 GCA_024449915.1 Sweltsa coloradensis | reverse complement strand
TAATCCCCTTGGGCGGCTTCGACAAGTTTTTTCCAAGGTTTCCTCAGGTTAATGTTAATGCAAGGGTGTGATTCCTCCTCGGACCTCCATTCACAATTGCCCTATCCAAACATACTAGTTAGACAACCGAAGAGGGCCATTGAATACCCGGCAGCTTCGCAAAAAACGTCTTTTTCAAAGCAGGATGACCGTTTGATTACTTTGGTGTTGATTCTAAACACTTTGGTTGCCATCCGAGATCAATATTGAATCCCTGGATTACTATTTACTGTCAACAGCATTGTTGATAAATTAATAGGCAATTTTCAAAATCACCAGCGCCCTCTATATCGCGCGCGCAAAGCATTACGGGAGAAAGGGCCGTGGCGTACTGCGTTTCCAACACAGTCTGTGCAGACCGCTGACCGCCACGCGCCCAAGCTCGTGTCAAGGCCCCTTCTCCCGTAATACTTTGCAACGGAGCGCGCATGCGCAGTTAATTCTGAAAATGGTCTACATTTTTAGTTAATGACCTATTGTTAAAATGAAATTCACAAAAATGACATTTATTGGAGTGAATTGGAAAAAAAAAATACTGTTTAGAAATTTGTATGCATATGATATTGCAAACTAATAAATTTTGTCTGATTCGTGATTAAAACCCCAGTTCTTCTGCATTGGAGCAGCAATGGTACAGTGGCAGTGACTAGACCAACGAGTAAAAATTAAATTCATTGTAAGTTTTTAACGCTACAACAACGAAAATTCCAACATGTTATTTTTTTGAGAGTCTGAATATTATTTTGCCTCTAGAAATTCAATGCTCGACAAGAAATTCTTTGGTGTTACGGCTTTGCATGACACATACCTTCCACACTTTGTGCGTCATAAATCAAGTAAACTTGGTCATGCATGCATAATATAGTTGCATAGCGTAGAGAGTAATCCTTTTATGAATGTCTGCTTATCGGTTGTTACCATTTCGGCCAAAGCATTTACATTATGGTCGATTTGTAGTGATGGTCCTTTATTTTAGACAAAATGTTTTTTTCTGAAAAATTATTAATTTGCAGGTGCTGGGAAGAAGAACTACTATTGTTCTAATTGCCCGGCCGCTTACACCAGAGCAAGCAATTTACGCTATCATTGCGCCGACGACTGTGCGCTCAGTATACCGCACCTGTGCCCACACTGCTTCAACAGTTACTTGGTCAAACGATCTCTGCTGCGGCATATGAAGATCTGCAAGTTCAAGAGATAGTACGGCACTTTGCATCTCAGTAGAAATTGTGTGTAGCTGTGTAGTGGGTAATTGTGGGAGTCACTTAGGCTAGAGTGAAGGCGAGTTTAAGCGCCCAGCTTTCTATTTTCTGGAGAGTAAACAGTTAAAAACCTGTTTATAGCAAAAAGCGTAAACGTACATAAAGGTTTAATCATTAAAATCCAGTTCTCACATTTCTTATTAATTCATTTATTTCATCCAAACTAATCGTGACATATAGCCCACGTAATTTACTCGCTGTTTGTGAACTTGCGCATTTTATTTCAACAACTAGATTATCTATATATTTAAACCAATTTTTCGTACTGGACCTCAAAGATTAAATGGACCTAATCGTGCATGTTAATTTCGTAAACCACAAGTTAAATATAGGCCTACAACTGTTTGTTTAAAGGAAATTTCATGAAATGGAACTCATTTTCAATTTTTCGACTTTCGACCTTATGTCTGGCAAAGATTGGTCAATGCTATTTCTTTGCAACAGAGGGTGGATATCAATAGAAAAGCCGATCAGTATTAACATTTCTGCGAAATTTGACGATATAAACAACCGTTTAGGTGCTATCGTCTGAAACATTAGCACGTGCAATTTTCCCGCTCTAGATTATTGATTAAATATTGCTTGACGTCTCATATTTATGCAACTTGGCTAATCGAGACGAAAGGAGGGACGTAAGGGATGACGCGGGGTGGACAGGCCTGTGCTGGTCAGAACCAGCCACAAGCGTATGGGGAGGGCAAAGGTTCCCCCACGTCGTGGTCGTCTCCGTCTATGTCATCATCCGTCCGTGTTGTCATTGTCGTCGCCGTCGGGGAGGTAGTCAAAGGGAAGGGGAAAATTCCCCGACGACGACAAAGGGAAAGTTACCCGACGACGACCCAGAGTTCACTATTAGTTTCAGGGAGAAGAACTCCCTTTATCACGGGCCAAACCACGAGAAGGTTGCGAGTAAGAATTTGATCTCAGCGACTCCTAGGGCCTCTTATGATGTTATTATTCTCGTTTTGACAATTGATCATTGTATATATTTCACCCCACCCCAACACAACACAATTTTTTCAACAAAGCATTTTTACGAACCGCAGCAAAAATAATTGAACGAATGAAACTTGTTTGATGACCGTAGCGAAGATTCCAATCCACTGTAGAAAAAAATCCTGAATGGTTTTCTTTTTTTCTGTTTGTTAACACGATTCCGGATAAACCGATACTTAAATTGCAATGAAATTTTCAGGAGGCCTTCAAAATCTTTGAACATAGAACTGTTACGTTTTTGAGCCCAATCAAAAAATTATTTCTCATGAAAACCGCAATTTTACGATTTTTTTGGATTTAAAAAAAATCGTAAAAAATTCCTTCGACTTATAACACCTACATGCTTTATTCGATTGTTTGGATTTTTTCACAGAACTTTAATTTTATGAATAAATATATTAGTGTGAAATTTGAGCGCAATCAAAAAATTATTTATCATGAAAATCGCAATTTTACGTTTTTTTTTTATTTAAAAAAAAACTTCGACTTATTAACACCTACATGCTTTATTTAATTGGTATTATTTTTTCACTGAACAACCGAAAATCTGCATAACACATGGCAGCTCAATTCACTTATTACGCTCATCCAACAACGCGCCTGAAAAAGGGTTTGCGAAGCTTCCTAGTACTAATTGATTGATTGGATATTGCTTTACGTCTCATCTTTATGCACCCCTTCCCTTTGACTAACTACCTCCCCGACGGCGACGACAATGACAACACGGACGGATGATGACAAAGACGGAGACGACCACGACGTGGGGGAACCCCTGCCCTCCCCATATGCTTGTGGCTGGTTCTGACCAGCACAGGCCTGTCCACCCCTTGTCCCCCCGCGTCATCACTTACGTCCCTCCCTTCGTCTCGATTAGCCAAGTTGCATAAATATGAGACGTAAAGCAATATCCAATCCAATAAAGAAAAACGTACCTTCTCTCATGGTAGGCCCATTCTTTAAAAATTGAAGTTGTTCTTTGATCAAGTTTTGATGGGGCCAGAAACACTTCGGTTTTGAGTTCGGAGAGCCCACCAACTGTTTGTTAAACTGCGTTAAAAAGTTGTGGACTGTATGCCTTGTGGCGGGCTGCGCTGTGCGTGTTGCTATAAAGCTTTCAGAATCAGAGGCCTAGGCTAGCTAGCTGTAAGCTCTACGTTATCGTACTAACCATTTCTTTTCTTCACATAGGTAGTTACAATGCCAACTGCTAAATGGGAAGAGTATTTTAACTCCACATCTCCGCCTGTCATGTATGAAGAGAGTAAACGAAAGATAAAGCACTTTTGCGACAGATACAAACAAGAGCAAGGAAAAATAGTGCTGGTAACGGTATGTATGTGTAATTGTGTAAGCATCCCCTAGGACCTAGCCTGGGCCATCGGCCAGCTTTTTCGGTAGGGGCCTCTTTACTTCGGACATTCATCTTTGATGCTATCCGATAAAGCTCCAACGAATGCTGGTAAAAGGCTTTATAATTGCCTTCCTTAATCCATTAAAGAAAATATGCCTATGTGATTTACAAAAATTTAAAAGAATTCTAAAGTAGCATCTCTTACAAAACGCCTACTATACCATATCTGAATTTACTAGTAGTAAACCTACCTAGGTACTATAGGTGCTGGGGCGTTTCCCTTTAAGATGACATAACCAATATGCCAATATAATATATTAATGATATGACAATCAGTACTTGTACTAAAAGACTGATACAAATGATGTATTTTATTTTTAACTTTGAATTCTGCTGGAACTAATGAGTACGGTAAGATAAGTATGCTGTGATTCGTCTTTTGAACGGGATATGAAAATACTTTGTTTATTATATAGTATTATTATTATTGGATATTGCTTTACGTCTCATATTTATGCAACTTGGCTAATCGAGACGAAGGGAGGAACGTAAGGGATGACGCGGGGGGACAAGGGCTTGGACAGGCCTGTGCTGGTCAGAACCAGCCACAAGCATATGGGGAGGGCAGGGGTTCCCCCACGTCGCGGTCGTCTCCGTCTGTGTCATCATCCGTCCGTGTTGTCTTTGTCGTCGCCGTCGGGGAGTGAATTTTATTATTATTATTTTATTGGATGTATTTCATACAAACACGGTCAAAACCGGAGCTAACATGTTGTACGGACTTACGTCAAGTACTTCCATGTGTATCTATATTACATACCTACATTATTAATTTGTCTTAACTCTAACTAAAATAAGTCATTTATAATATAGTTTGTAGATGATGTTTTCTTTCTGCTGTGTACGGTCGTGGCCGATTTCTCGTCGCCATCCTAGCATTTGCTCTTCGGACTATGGGAAACCACGAAAACCATGTCAGGATGGAAGCTGTCTCGGAATCTCGAAGTATCATTCTTAGTTTAGAAATTTACGAACTATTCTACACGTGTTGAGTATTACTGCCTTTTGAGTCTCGATGTAAACATTGGGTGGAAGATCTAGTTGTTTAATGCTTTTTTTATGTTTTTTTACCTTTTTCTGTTTCCACATCTTCTTGATCTCAATTGCAAGTTCACTATACTTGTCAATTTTTTTCTTCCATGTAGTCTCGACGTTATGGCACATTGGGACAGCAACGTCAATAATATTATTATTATTATTATTATTATTATTATTATTATTATTATTATTATTATTATTATTATTATTATTATTATTATTATTATTATTATTATTATTATTATTATTATTATTAACTTAAAAATGGCCGAATCTACTTTGCAGCGGGATTTCACTCAATTATTAATGTGGACGCACGATTGTGATCTCGTTATTAATGCTGACAAAACCAAGATTCTACATATGTGCTCACCTCTGAATCAGAACAGGCATCAACCTCTTAAAATAATATTCCATTCTTATGAGTGTTTGCATGATATCGTAAATGGAAAAAAACTGTGTACGTTGTAGTGTTGAAATTGAGTCTGTTGACAGCCATGTCTATTTAGGTATCTTAATTGATAGATTCATGTCGTGGAGACCGCATATTATCTCCTTATGCAAGCGTTTAAGATCCTGTGCATTTCAATTATTCAAATTAAAGTTGGTACTTCCGTTTAAACTTTTAAGGTCAGTTTACACTGCGATCGCCGAATCAATCATCTCTTATGGCCTCTTGGCCTGGGGCTTTGCATCTTTAAGCCACGTAAATTTAATAACCAACCTTCAAAACACAATGATTAGAACTATGACACCATGCTTTTTAAAAAGAAATCCAAGATATAACAGCATACAAATGAAATATCACTTTTGCAATGTACTGCCTGTATCATACCTATTTAAGTTTAGATTTATTTTAAAATTTTATTTCAATAGACAATATGAAGCAAACGAAAATACGGGGATTACGCGGTCGAAATCAAGAGGGAATTACTTTTTGCCTAAATTCAATAACAAATATGGAAAACGAACACTTTTTTATTTGACACCTGCTATTTTCAACAGCCTACCTGGTCATCTGCGTAATCTAGAAAAGATCTCAGCCATTAAATCTGAATTAAAGTTTTATTTGCTCGATTGTTTATGTGCAGTCTACAACACCTAATCATTCATCTCAATACCCAATTTGCTTTTAATTTTAATTTTTTATTGCAGTTGTTCAATTTACTATTTTCATAATGTATCCTGTTTGTTTGCTTTAAGATTTGATTACGAATGACAAATCTGTTTGTTTTTTGTTTGTTTTTGGAGGAGTCTTTAAATATTTAGATACTTGGTGCAAGTATGTAAATTTATTCATCTAATACTGTGTTGTTTTTGTGTTACCTTAAGTATAATATTTTTATATTCAATATTCAAGTTTTGTTTTTTTTTAGTTTTGTTATACAGGACGGTGTTCCACTGAGTTTGTTCTATTTTTCTTTGTTATTGTTGTAATAACTTCGCACAACACCGTAGTTGTATGAAATGTACACATTGTCGTGGTTTAAACCACAGACAAGCCTTATTTTAAGGCTTTGTGGACCGAAGCATATAAAAAATGTACACATATGTAATTAATGAATTAATAAAAAAAAAAAAAAAAAAATTATTATTATTATTATTATTATTATTATTATTATTATTATTATTATTATTATTATTATTATTATTATTATTATTATTATTATTATTATTAATATAAGTTTTTTAAGCATACGCCCGCTTTAAGGACATAGTTATTGATTCATAGCAGTTTTCGAAAAAGTTTGCCCCGTCTGGGGTTCGAACCCAGAACCTCCGGCTTAACGTGCCATAGCTCTACCAATTAAGCTACCGGGACCACAGAACAAACCTTTACGTAACTGCTATTTGTTGTGACTGTTGACTTTCATGACAAGTCGGGGCAAACGTTTTCGACAACTGCTATGAATCAATAATTATTATTTTTATTATTATTATTATTATTATTATTACTATTATTATTATTATTATTATAAATATGTAAATACTTTTTATACTTTTTAATACTTTGATGATGGTAGACGATGACGATGGTAATGATGACTAGCACTAATATGCAAAACAGTGAAACAATACTTATTGTATCTTATTGTAGCCAAAGAGTAAATTGTTTTGTTATGTAACATTGACATCTGTATCTTTGTATATTTGTGTGTTGTATGTATGTGTTTGTCAGTAAAATATTCACAATGTTAATATGGCAGTTATAAATCAAAATGATATTAACTATGTATGCTATCTAAAACTGCAAATAAATGAAATGAAATGAAACTATTCAACAAGTTATTTTTCGTGTACTAACCTCGCCACGGCGATTCAAACCTACTTTTCCCAGCATAATTTTTTGCTGGGAAAAGTAGGTTAGAGGGGGGTGGGGCGCGAAGAGGTTAGTAAATGGTTAGTAAAATAGTTGAAGGGCCCCAACCGAAAGAATAGTAGCCTACCTAGGCCTACCTAGCTAGCCTAGGCTAGGCCTAGCCTACCCATCGGCCTACGTAAGCCCGGTACTTTTTTGGTTGGCGCGGTCCAACTTTTAAACACAGTTTTTCTCCAATAAAAACAATAACAAACAACTTCAAATGTGATAAATAAAGATTTGTATTACTAAAAAAATCACTATTTTTTTAAAAACTAAAACTATTTTTTTTGTGTGGCTCGTTGATTTGTGTGGCTTGTTGTTGTTGTTGTTGTGTTAGTTGTGTGGCTCGTTGGTCTTGAGTGTGCTCGTTAGTCTTGTGGTTAGCGTATCTGCTTCCAATGCAGAAGGTCCAGGGTTCGATTCCCACCAAAATCAGAAGTTTATTCCAAGAAGTACACCAGTTCTTGTTTTAAGAGTTTGTAAACGGTGACTTTAGAGCCGTCCTAGCAAAGAAGCACATAATAAATTCAAAATTGTTCTGAATCGGCCTTGTTGATTCTGGCGTTGATCCGTGGGTGTTCGCACTGTCCAATGTCCATACCACTGATTGCTATATTTCCTATTAAAAATATCAATTGATTGGATATTGCTTAACGTCTCATATTTATGCAACTTGGCAAATCGAGACGAAGGGAGGGACGTAAAGGATGACGCGGGGGGACAAGGGGTGGACAGGCCTGTGCTGGTCAGAACCAGCCACAAGCGTATGGGGAGGGCAGGGTTTCCCCCACGTCGTGGTCGTCTCCGTCTGTGCTATTATCCGTCTGTTTTGTTATTGTCGTCGCCGTCGGGGAGTTAGTCAAAGGGAAGGGGAAAGTTATCCGACGACGACCCAGAGCTCGCACATTAGTTTCAGGGAGAAAAACTCCCCAAATCACGGGCCATACCACGAGAAGGTTGCGAATTGGAGTTTGATGGCCCAAAAATATCGATCTTTGGTTGGTTATCGCTCACTCGTCGACTGTGTCGGGGCCTACAGGGTTGACTTGGTCGCTTTGATTTACTGTCCCCCACTGAAAATCAGTTATATAACTGAGTGGGTAGACTCTTAATCTTATTAATTTTTATTTTGTTTATAACAAACTTATGTTTAATGTAGCAAGTCTTTTGATTAAAATGATCCGAGATAAAAAGGAATCAAAATACATTCATTACATTGATATCAGTCAAGTGATAAGAAACAAATTTATGAAACTGGTTCTAGAAAAAGTGATATACTAAAATGCTTATATTGATATGAGTAATAAAATAAGAATAATACTTAATGAAAATGGTTGGTTAATATAAAAAAAAATCCATGATTAAAAAGAAGGCAAGGTTTTCATCAGGTCTGTTGTAAATTATTGTAAACCTGTCTTCTAACGATGAATATTTTGTTGTTGCAGCTGTTAACCGTTGGACTTATTCGGCTGTTTTGTTGCTCATCCACGAGTATGAGCAACACATCCCCAAGTTTTGCTTGCCTCGCTACAACAAGGCAGTTTGGGGGGGCATTTGCAAATATTATGCAAAGTTAAGGCTACAATGTCACCGGGCTACAGTGTGATACGTAGTGGCGAGGACTAAAAAAGAATTATAAGAAAATCAAAGACAACAACATTACGTCTGGCCGCAATCGAAGACGGTGGGCATACCTAGATGTAACAAGGGAAGGGGTTCCCCGACGACGACCCAGAGCTCGCCATTAGTTTCAGGGAGTGAAACTCCCCTATTCACGGGCCAAACCGCGAGAAGGTGTCGAGTTGGAATTTGAAGGCCCGATCATAGACTCTGTGACATGGCTATTCTGATCCTGGATATTAGCAAATACTTCATCGCTAAACACAGCAAGCTTTTCACACATGCCCCAGTCTGCATGTTTTAAGTTTCAATGTGGGGCCCTTTGTTTTGGTTCTCCCTGATGGTAATGTTGACTAGTATGGGGAAATGGTCACTCCCACATAGGTCTGACAAGACGCTCCATTGAACATCTAAGGCAAGAGAAGGTGAGCAGAACGTCAGGTCTATTGCAGAGCAAGATCCATTGGCAGTACTAAAATGGGTTGGGTCCCCGTTGTTAAGAAGGATAAAATTTTGAGCCATTAAAATTTCTTAAAATAAAATTCCACGTGGGTTAGATGAGGAGTTACCCCATAAAATATTATGAGCATTAAAATCTCCGAGAAAAATGAATGGACGTGGTAATTGTCGTATAATTTTATTGATTAGATTTTTAGATATCACAGCTTGAGGTGGTAGGTACAGATTGCACAAAGTGACCAGGCTGGGAAGAGCAACTCTGACTGCAACTGCCTGCAGAGGTGTTGTGAGCGGCAACAATTCTGAATATATACTATTGTGTACAATAGTAGCTACTCCTCCCTTGGCTCGCTCTCCTGATGTGTCATCGTTTCTGTAAAATGAGTAATTGCTAAGTCTAGGATTGTCTGTACACTTAAAATGGGTTTCTTGAATACCTAAAATTGCTGGGCTGTATTTTGATACAAAAAGTTTTAATTCTGCAGAATGGGTGAAGTACCCTCTTACGTTCCATTGAATTAAAACGTCCATTGTATAAACTTTAAAAACCTTGCTATCAAAATCACTTTTGACTTCTTTCCTTTAAAAATTCGTCTACTCTAGTGGTAGAAGCAGGAGCGGACTTCAAGTCCACCTCTACCATGTCCACATCAGCATTGGAAGAATCAGTCTAAAAACCGCTTCCGTCCTCATCACTTTCTCTTTGAACCTTCTTTAATCCGATACCCTTCTGTGGTTTAACTCTTTCACTCAGTACTTTAGTGTTTCTATTTAAATAAATAAATAAATAAATTTTATTTAGAGTCTACCCACTCAGTTATATAACTGATTTTCAGTGGGGGACTTTAAATCAAAGCGACCAAGCCAACCCTGCAGGCCTCGACGCAATCGACGAGTGAGCGATAACCAACCAAAGATCGATATTTTTAATAGAAAATATAGCAATCAGTGGTATGGACAGTGCGAACACCCGCGAATCAACGCCAGAATCAACAAGGCCGATTCAGAACAACTCTGAAATTTATTATGTGCTTCGTTGCTAGGACGGCGTCAAAGTCACCGTTTACAAACTCCTAAGACAAGAACTGATGGACTGAAGCCCAAATCAGAAGTTAAAAAACTTCTGACTTTAGCGGGAATCGAACCCTGGACCTTCTGCATTGGAAGCAGATACGCTAACCACAAGACCAACGAGCCACACAAACCAACGAGCCACAGTTTATTGCGTGAATTCTTTTCTTTCTGTGAAGCTTTTTGAGCAATGTCCAACACTTTAACTTTCTTGACCTTTTTCGGTTTGGAAGTAGTACGGTATAGCTTTGATACAAGATCTTTTATCATGACGTTCTGTTGTTAAATACGTTTTTCTTGTTTGTCCAAAAGTTGTTGTTGGCGGTCAATTGTGTCTTTGAGACTCTTTATAGTATCACGGAGCTCATTCAATACTGAATTCGTTTGGATGATCGTTTCTTTACTTTGTACTTGTATCGCAACCTTTTTTAGCTTCTTCCGTGCTTCCCTTTTCTTTGGACACCATTGCACTCTGAACAAATGTCGAACCTGATGGCTTGCTCTTGACAGATTCAGCAAAGGATTTACTAAATACCGGGGCAGCAGATTCTCGGTACCTTTTCCTTGCTTCTTGAATGGACACATTTTCTTGAGCTCTTAGTTCTTGGATGCCTCTCTCCTCTACATATTTTGGACATTTGACCGATGACGCAGGGTGTGGGCCTCGGCAGTTAATGCACAAGGCCTCAAACGTACACTCAAACGTACTTCATATAACGTTTAGACGATGAATTGCTTGGAAATGCATTACCGGAAGCTCTCTTATGTTACTTGAGAGACTTGCAAAATCCAGTTGAGCTTTGCACAAACATCCAGTTTAAAAAGAGATACAGGTTGACAAGGAATCTCTGATGCAGATGATGGACTATCTTAATATACAGGAGCGGTTACAAAAGATAACAACAGAAGAACACCCGTTCCTCCCCAGCAAGGGCCGTGATAGTTGCTAGGTATAATGTAACGTTATCTGTTGTTTTTGTTTTGTAGGTTTACAAATTTACGTAATTTAAACTTTGATAGGGGCTTGAGATACAGGCTACAAATTACAAAGTGATAACAAAATTTATTCATTGAACTAAAACCATATTTCACTAACCCTACTTAGCTAGTTTGTTAGTTATTGGGGTTTTAGGGCACAAAACAATAAAGTTATCAGTGCCCATCGAATTTTTTGATTGCTACATATGAACTTCAAATTGAATTTAAAAGGTTTACTTAACGTAAGAAATTAATAACACTATCGCTTGTCGTGGAGTTGTCTGATAAAATTTCTTTGAGGGAAGGTTTTGATTTAAAATCTTTCTATCACTATTTTATTTTGTACAGGATTCTAAAACGTGTTTTATAGTTAATACTTCGCCACGCTCATCACAAATGGGAGGATCTTCACCTCTTAGAAGATATCCATGAGTGAGGTATGTGTGCCCGATTCTTAAACGAGCCAGAACCACTTCTTCACGGCGAGAGGAGGACGTGAAGAGATCCAGGCTGCTGTGCTATTCTTGATTTGGCGCCAATTAATTGTTTTCTATCTTGTTCCAGGAATATTGCCATTGCTCTTTAAGCTTTTGTTTACAAAATGCTTTTAAATCTGAAGGAATATTAGCTGACAGTCTATGTGTCCTTTTTGCATGCTGATTTTGCACATTTGTCTGCTACTTCGTTGCCTAAGATCCCACAATGACCAGGGACCCAACAAAATACTACAGACTTTTGTTTATAGGAAAGATTTGTAAGTATAATCTGAATCTTGTGAATTATGAGATGACTTGGATAAATTTCGGACATTGCGTCCAGGGAACTCAAAGAGTCTGTGCAGATACGAAACTTTGATTTGTTACTCCTTTGACATAAAGAAGGCTTTGGAGTAATGCAAAAAGTTCAGCATTATACACACTTAACATTGGGTGGAGGTGGAAAGTGAAGTTACCTGCATCAGTAGAATAAGCACAACCAACCAAATCATCCATTCTAGAGCCATCTGTAAAGATGCAGCTATAGTCATGAAAATGAGAACGTATTTCTTGAAATAATGCTAGGAATTGAGTATTGGATGAAAGACCCTTATTGTGTCCAGACATCTTGGTGATGCAAATCGGTTTGCAGAACGTCCATGGTGGAATTGAACCGTTCGACGTGGAAAGGGGAAAGTTCCCCGACGACGACCCAGAGCTCGCTATTAGTTTAATGGAGAAAAACTCCCCTAATCACGGTCAAAACCTCGAGAAGGTTGCGAGTTGGAATTCGATGGTGTTGGGATGGTCGTAGTCGGTGGCTCGTCAAGGTCAAGGTGGTCAAGTGAAGAGGAGGAGTCCCCGACGACGGCCGCAAAAACTCGCCTCTATAGTTTCTGGGAGTGTTATACTCGTCTACTTTCCAGCTGATGGTTGCGAGATGGAGTTTCCCTCTTTCGTACCCTTTTGCGTCTAGCAGGGCTATGCACTGGTCCAATTCTTCTCCGGATTGGATTGGATATTGCTTTACGTCTCATATTTATGCAACTTGGCTAATCGAGACGAAGGTAGGGACGTAAGGGATGACGCGGGGGGACAAGGGGTGGACAGGCCTGTGCTGGTCAGAACCAGCCACAAGCATATGGGAGGGCGGGGTTCCCCCACGTCGTGTGTCGTCTCCTTCTGTGTCATCATCCGTCCGTGTAGTCTTTGTCGTCGCCGTCGGGGAGGTAGTCAAAGGGAAGGGATTCCCCGACGACGACCCAGAGCTCGCCATTAGTTTCAGGGAGTGAAACTTCCCTATTTACGGGCCAAACCGCGAGAAGGTGTGGAGTTGGAATTTGATGGCCCGGACCCAGACATAGTTCAAATAGCAATGTTCTACGATACTCTTAATGTGACTGTCCCAGATTAACATTGACAAACCCAAACTTTCCGTTTAATCAACAACACCGTCGACTCTAGGAGACACCCGGTCTAAGAAAAGTCCTCTTACTTGCTGAAAGCATAGCCCATGGACGACTTCGTGAGAAACAGACGCTCCAACAGGGTAGGTGATATTGTTTTGCGTCGGATATTATAATATGTTCATAAATTGGTGTTAAATTTTTTATTAGGTGGGAATCAAAACTAGTTTAAAAAAGATGTTCAGTTATATTTATGGTATACTTAAACTAAAAATGTCATTTAAAAATAAAACATTTTTCTTTGAGGCCCCTATGATACTTGTTTATTAGGAGGGCGTCAACCGTTAGGTCATAATGCGCTATCTCTAGCCACGGGTAGGGAGAGGAAAGATGGGTTTTTGGTTTATTTGGATTGAGGACGCGTCAACCGTTAGGTCATAATGCACCACTCTAGCCAAGGGGATTTGGGGAGGATGGACCCATGCTGGTCAGATCCAGCCACGGGTAGGGGAGGAAGGGAGTAGTTCTCACGTCGCGGTCGTCATCATCCATAACATCGTTCGTTTGTCACTGTCATCATTATTGGATATTGCTTTACGTCTCATATCGTCGTCGGGGAGGTCGTCAAGTGATAGGGAAGATGTTGCTCGACGACGATGTTTGCGAGATGGTGTTATTCTTTTTCCTCGCATTTTATTTTATTTATTTATTTTTCAATACATCGATAACAGGGCAGAGCCCCACCAGTAACGTATTATAAAAACAGAGACACATGGACACATATACATGCACAACATAACTTTAAAATTACAAATACACAGAAACATTGTACAAACATATAAAAAATATATATCTATTAAAAAAATGGTTTGAGTATTAGTATTAATAGCTAGGGCGCTTTAACAGCTTAGATAATTCAGGCCTCCAAGCTAATACAATTTCTATATTAGTGTGAGTTAACACCATGTGTGGCTCGTTGGTCTTGTGGTTAGCGTATCTGCTTCCAATGCAGAAGGTCCAGGGTTCGATTCCCGCTTAAGTAAGAAGTTTTTAACTTCTGATTTGGACTTCAGTCCATCAGTCTGGTCTTGGGAGTTTGTAAACGGTGACTTTGGAGCCGTCCTAGCAACGAAGCACATAATAAATTTCAGAGTTCTGAATCGGCCTTGTTGATTCTGGCGTTGATTCGCGGGTGTTCGCACTGTCCATACCACTGATTGCTATATTTCCTATTAAAAATATCGATCTTTGGTTGGTTATCGCTCACTCGTCGATTGCGTCGGGGCCTGCAGGGTTGGCTTGGTCGCTTTGATTTCAACAGTCCCCACGAAAATCAGTTCTATAACTGAGTGGGTAGACTCTCAATAAAATTTATTTATTTATTTATTTTATACTTCTTTCCAGGGAGGGACTCTCCAACCTCTGATTGATTGATTGATTTATTGGATATTGCTTTACCCTCTCCTTTATATAAAGCCCATGCTGCGGAGAAACATTACTTCACTACGCTTAAGTACACTATGCAAGGGAGAGAGTTAACGTCTCATATTTATGCAACTTGGCTAATCGAGACGAAGGAAGGGACGTTAGGGATGACGCGGGGGGACAAGGGGTGGACAGGCCTGTGCTGGTCAGAACCAGCCACAAGCTTTTGGGGAGGGCAGGGGTTCTCCCACGTCGTGGTCGTCTCCGTCTGTGTCATCATCTGTCCGTGTTGTCATTGTCGTCGCCGTCGGGGAGGTAGTCAAAGAGAAGGGGAAAGTTCCCCGACGACGACCCAGAGCTCGCTATTAGTTTCATGGAGAAAAACTCCCCTAATCACGGGCCAAACCACGAGAAGGTTGCGAGTTGGAATAGCAGAGAAAAGAAAACACAGACCCGTGAAAACAGAAACGGAAGTGCCAGGGTTTACCTGGTGTGGGCGGAGGTCAGCAAGCCAAGATACTTGAAAGACTTTGTAACATAATGAATGAAAATCACCATTTTATAGAAATTTTAGTTATGATTAGTTTATGCAAAATAAGTTAATTGTTCCCTACGTCACTTATTCTTGATTAGAAAATAAGTTGCAATTGGCCTTTTCCACAAAGTAAAGTAAAGTTTTCCCCAACGAGTGTTTACTGCAATGGTTTACTGTATGTACGTTCTCTCTGGGGCTGCCCAAATCCGTTTAATTCCCTTAACGTTTTAAACTGCTGAACTAAACGTTTTTAAACCCTTATTACGCTATCTTTAAAAATTAAATTAAAAATATACACATATTTTTACTTTCACGCAGAGGCCTAGGTTTAACAACAAAAATCGTAATTTTGTCTGATGACAGGGCTCCAAATAATCATCAACGGTTCTATTCTCACACTTGCATATAATGACCTGGCAGTGGCACTTCCAGCATGTGTAACAGACAAGATGCCTTAGTACCGGTACAGCCTGGGACCCGGCATCTCCACCAAATTTAAGCTTTAATATTTATTAAATTATCGTCCTTATTTTGTAGCCTGTGTTTGTGTAGGCTCCAAAGAGATAACAAAATAACATTGTAATTTTTTATTTACTATAACGTTTAAACCTGGCAGCCCTAGTACTCTTCTTACTTATCTATTCTTTCGCAGACACCGTACGAGTTACGAGACAGTTTGGTGGTTAGAGCAACGGAGGAAATGGTCCAATTTGAGTTCTTCATGAACATGAAATGAGGAGCAGCCCTCCCAAAATAACTCTTCCATGTCTTCAGGTCAGTAGCTCTTGTTAATTATGTAGGGCTTCCAATTTACATTTTAGAGCATTCTCATTTTCACTTTGTTAGCATTTTGTAGTGTTAATTTTTAATTTTATATTTAGATAATTTTTTTTAAATGTACGATGCACTTGAAGAATTTGGGAGGTTTTCTTCACCGCCGCTTTTTGCGGAAATTGAAAGTAAAACAACACAAACAAGGCGACAATAAAGTTTTGTTTATTAAACGTCAACATTCATTAGTCATTGAACGTGCCCCTGCCATGTGGCGAGTAATTTTTAAATTTATTTAAAACTATCATTTAAAATCGTATAGCGATGAACATTTAAGAAAAGTTTGTACATTAATAAAAATTTTGTGTTAACAATATAATCACAAACGTTTGTAGGACGTGTGCAATGTTTCGACACGTTAGTCTATTGTTTGAAATTATTTGAAACTTTCTGCTCTCATGGAGAACGAACAAAGTGCGAAAGAATGGGATAAATTGTGGGCAAAAATTAGACGAAATAGACTCTTCAGATTGTTCACCTCAATCTCACTCATCAAAGCTCTAAAAGATAAGGTTTTATGCCATGGGAACAGTTAGGGCAAATTGTAAACCAGGGTGCAGTTTCAAACTAGAATATGTAATGAAAAAGGGGGACGAGGATCCTACGACTTCAACACGGTTGATTGATTGATTGGTTGGATATTGCTTAACGTCTCATATTTATGCAACTTGGCTAATCGAGACGAAGGGAGGGACGTAAGGGATGACGCGGGGGGACAAGGGGTGGACAGGCCTGTGCTGGTCAGAACCAGCCACAAGCGTATGGGGAGGGCAGAGGTTCCCCCACGTCGTGGTCGTCTCCGTCTGTGTCATCATCTGTCCGTGTTGTCTTTGTCGTCGCCGTCGGGGAGGTAGTCAAAGGGAAGGGGTTCCCCGACGACGACCTAGAGCTCGCCATTAGTTTCAGGGAGTGAAACTCCCCTATTCACGGGCCAAACCGCGAGAAGGTGTCGAGTTGGAATTTGAAGTTGTCATTGTCGTCGCCGTCGGGGAGGTATTCAAAGGGAAGGAGAAAGTTCCCCGACGACGACCCAGAAAAAGAGCTCGCAGAAAAGTCATTAAAGCCTTAATTGATTGATTGGATATTGTCTTTACGTCCATATTTATGCAACTTGGCTTATCGAGACGAAGGGAGGAACGTAAGGGATGACGCGGGAGGACAAGGGGTGGACAGGCCTGTGCTGGTCAGAACCAGTCACAAGCGTATGGGTAGGGCAGGGGTTCCCCCACGTCGTGGTCGTCCCCGTCCGTGTCATCATCCGTCCAATTGATTGGATATTGCTTTACGTCTCATATTTATGCAACTTGGCTAATCGAGACGAAGGGATGGACGTAAGGGATGACGCGGGGGGACAAGGGGTGGACAGGCCTGTGCTGGTCAGAACCAGCCACAAGCATATGGGGAGGGCAGGGGTTCCCCCACGTCGTGGTCGTCTCCGTCTGTGTCATCATTCGTCCGTGTTGTCTTTGTCGTCGCCGTCTGGGAGGTAGTCAAAGGGAAGGGGTTCCCCGACGACGACCCAGAGCTCGCCATTAGTTTCAGGGAGTGAAACTCCCCTATTCACGGGCCAAACCGCGAGAAGGTGTCGAGTTGGAATTTGAAGTTGTCATTGTCGTCGCCGTCGGGGAGGTATTCAAAGGGAAGGGGAAAGTTCCCCGACGACGACCCAGAAAAAGAGCTCGCAGAAAAGTCATTAAAGCCTTAATTGATTGATTGGATATTGCTTTACGTCCCATATTTATGCAACTTGGCTTATCGAGACGAAGGGAGGAACGTAAGGGCTGACGCGCGGGGACAAGGGTTGGACAGGCCTGTGCAGGTCAGAACCAGCCACTAGAAGCTTCGCCAAGTTTAAAATAACGACTCTGTTATTATTTGTGTTATTATAAATGACGTCACGCTGAACTGATGACGTTTCACAAAGGGCCAACGAAATAACCAGACTCCGTCCACTAACATGATCGACGAAGTCAATATCTATGTTTACATGTACCGTACTGATATTAAGATTAACTTCAGCGTCCTGGAAGCGTTTACATGGCAAGTACACTACGAAATCCGAACTGACATTCGGTTCAGCATCAACTCCATCTGACGGCGATTGATCAAAACATCATTGAATATAAACTTACTTCCATTTCATTATCGTAGACACGGCTAGGCCAAGGCGTGCAGGATCTACATTTGAAGTTGGAGCCCAACGAACAGAAATTAGAAATTGCTACAACATTTTAAAACTTATTTATTGACATTTCCAATGAGGATGCATGTTTTTCAGTTTGGTTCCCTCTCAGGGAGCTGTTAGCATACGAACTCTCAGTGCGGTCGCACCATCTCGTCGGATCGAACACAACGGGTACGGTACCTGATTTTATGTTTTTACGTGAGGTACAGAGACCAAAACTCATACTCAGTTCCCAATGTAAACAAAGCTTGTGACGTCAATCTGTACTGATGACGTTTCTCGAGGGGATACGAATTAATTATTTATTTATTCATTCATTCTTTCATTCATTCATTCATTTCTTCATTTCTTTCTTCCTTTTTTTCTTTTGTTCTTTGTTTCCTTCTGTAACAAAAACCAACATATTGTTTTTTATATGGCCTAAAGGGCAGTTGTTATTATGACAATTAGGTTGTGATAGTTGAGCGTGGGTTAGTTGGACAGTATCAGAGGGATAGAGCGGTACCATACCCTTTGCCACATTGCACTTTTCAGTGAAAGCTCGGAAAATTGTATCCTGACTATGTGTTTCCGGCACTGCCCGTACGAGTTTTCAATCAAGGCCACATAGCTACAACAATGACAATGATCCAATGCCAATAACAGACACGGATGTGGTGGATATATATCAGGTACTAAACAGATTCTAGACCCTATTTAGTAGGCCTACATATGAGACTAGACATGAGTAGACCTACCTTTGGAACCTTAAATTTGATAAATGTACAAGCTTGGCTTTGGATCAAATACTGCTCGCCTAGTTAGCCGAAAATGCGGACATATGACAAGAAAAATAAACTGATTTTTTTAAGGTACGGACATATTTCACCAATGATGTCTGGGATTGATTTGATTTGATTGGATATTGCTTAACGTCTCAAATTTATGCAACTTGGCTAATCGAGACGAAGGGAGGGACGTAAGGGATGACGCGGGGGGACAACGGGTGGACAGGCCTGTGCTGGTCAGAACCAGCCACAAGCATATGGGGAGGGCAGGGGTTCCCCCACGTCGTAGTCGTCTCTGTCTGTGTCATCATCTGTCCGTGTTGTCATTGTCGTCGCCGTCGGGGAGGTAGTCAACGGGAAGGGGAAAGTTCCCTGACGACGACCCAGAGATTCAATTACATCAGAGAATGCGTGATGTCACACTTCGGAGCAAGGCGTAGTCTGGTGGTATGTGTCCCAAACTTGTGGTGGATTCACATCTTCTGGTTCTTCCTTGACACGTCCACTCTCCAATTCTTGTACAATTACATCAGATTTTTTTGATTGGATATTGCTTAACGTCTCATTTTATGCAACTTGGCTAATCGAGACGAAGGGAAGGACGTAAGGGCTGACGCGGGGGGCAATAGGTGGACAGGCCTGTGCTGGTCAGAACCAGCCACAAGCGTGTGGGGAGGGCAGGGGTTGCCCCACGTCGTAGTCATCTCCATCTGTGTCATCATGCGTCCGTGTTGTCATTGTCGTCGCCATTGGGGAGGTAGTCGAAGGGAAGGGGGAAGTTTCCCGACGACATCAGATTTTTGATTGGGTACTGCTTAACGTGTCATTATTATGCAACTTGGCTCATCGAGACGGCGGGAGGGACGTAAGGGGTGGCGCGGGGGGACAAGGGGTGGACAGGCCTGTGCTGGTCAGAACATAGAATGCGTAATATCTCACTTCGGAGCAAGGCGAATTCTGAAGGTATGTGTTTCAAACTTGTGGTGGATTACCATCTTCTGGTTCTTCCTTGATATGTCCACTCTCCAATTGTTGTACAAATACGTCAGAGAATAAGTAATATCTCACTTCGGAGCAAAGCGTAGTCTGCCGGTATTTGTCCCAAACTTGTGGTGGTGACACTTAGTTTATTTCTTCCTTGATATCTCTTATTAATTCCATTCTTCTAAGATGTATCTCGAGGTATAGGATATTTTATTCGAATCCAGGCGTGACTGTATGAATGTGTCACTCTTTGTGGAAATATAATAATGATAGGTATCAGAGATAAAGTTACTTTAAAAGCGACCGCGCAAAAACACACATAAACAAGAATAAAAATAATTGAAATGGGAAATTGCTTTATAAATATAAATCATTGGACTTTTTCACTGTTAGTTAACAAAGTATTTATTTCAATGAGATATTTCGATTTCTTTATAGAAATCTTTATCAAACTTAATTAACAATTAAAATACCACAACAGGCAGGAAAAAAAACATTTTACAAATTATTATAAATATGGCTGTGCATTAGTACCAAGTTATTATTAACAAAAAAGTTTATTATGAATAAAATAAAAAACCAAAAAAACAGAACATTAAATTGACAAGTTGAACAGTTATTGATGTATGAAATAAAGCTATTGATCTAGTGATGAAATTGATGGACAGAAACTTTTCCAAATGGCTGGATAATTTACACTAGGCACACTGATTGTATTGGCCACACATGAAATCAAACCAGCTTCCTTAATTTTACGTGTTGTGGCATTAGACTCATGTGCAAGGATTGAAGCGTCTTCCCAATTAATATGATGATGATTTTCATAAACATGTTCTGCGAGTTTTGAAGTATCAATCTTATGTTGTTTCACATTGTTCTTGTGTTCTTTTATTCTTACCATCAAAGGTCTCTTGGTTTCACCAATGTATCTTGCATCACATTCGCAAGGTATAGAATAAATAACACCCTTCGATGACTGAACCTCATCCCTAGGTTTAGTCTTGGTGAGAATGCTGCGCAACGTATTAGACGAACTAAAAACAACTCTAATGCCATAAGGAGCTATAATGCGTTTGATCTTTTCTGAAAGATTCGGATAGTATCCAATGCAGACCGTTTTATAAATCCTAGGTTTAACCACCTCAATATCTTAACGTCTCATATTATGCAACTTGGCTAATCGACACGAAGGGAGGACGTAAGAAATGACGCGGAGGGACCAGGGGTGGACAGGCCCGTGCTTGTCAGAACCAGCCACAAGCGTATGGGGAGGGCAGGGGTTCTCCCAAGTCTTGGTCTTCTTCGTCTGTGTCATCATCCGTCCTTGTTGTCATTGTCGTCGCCGTCGGGAGGGTCGTCAAAGGGAAGATAAAAGTTTCCCGACGACGACCCAGAGCTCGCCATTAGTTAAGGATGTGAAACTCTTCTACTCACGGGCCAAACCATGAGAAGGTTGCGAGTTGGACTTTGACATTCCTTTAATAGAAAGAAGTCATAAAAACAAAGAATTGTTTGGACTAAAAAAGAGGCAATTAGTCCAACCAAGATATGCACCAATCTTACCAGTAGCCTAGTGATGCTTTGTTTACAAACCTCCACCCATCAAGCCGGTGAGGTAATCACAGCGTTCAAGATAACGCAACAAGCAGGTATGTATACATGTTTAAAACATCCTCAAACGTTATATAACACATTTGTAACACTATTTTTAAATTTACAATATAACATTCAACATCGATACCCGTCACGCATGTTAAAGCACTTTTATTTACTTCCCGGACGCAGATAAGTTAAAGTTCAAATGCTGTATTGGAATAATTTAATCAACACACCAGGTTCACTAAATCACTGTTTTATCTAAGCGACCGTAAAGAATAAAAAAAGAGAAGTATTATGTAGAACTGTGGATTAGTGGGTTGTGATAAAGATCAAAGTATAATGAGATATAGAGACTAGTATTCTTAATAGATGTACAAGTTACATGGGTGAGAAGTAGAAGTAGGACCGACACCACCACAACATTAACTGATACTGGGCTGTATGTATCATGTTATGCACTTACAATACCGAGATAATAGGCTTGAATGTTGATGTACAAATGATGTAGCCAACCTAGGGGAAGGTGGTATGAACCCACACAACGAGGAGAGCTCAAGCTGGACAGATCCAGCCTAGGGCGACTGAAGCTTGAAGATGTGAGGATACCATGACAGGCCAATCCACGCTAAGGCCGAGAGTTGGTTTTAGTTATCCAGACTGATTATACCTGAGTTTAAACACGAAACATCAAAACTGTTTGTCTCAAGAACTAAGCAAGGGACTTAATAATGCAACACCCGGCACAGGAACCTGGCACCTTGTCGCGTGTAATGACCTTGACTCCCACTGAACAGAACACAACACTGGCTAACTTCAACACCACAGGCTGTACGGACGGAGCAGGACTGAGTACAAAACTGATATGGACGCTTCCCCGTCAAGAGATAACATAGAGAATAAAGAGCTGACAAAACATTTTAGTATTGACAGAACATACCATCTACTGAAGTCAACAAGCAGAATGATTTATTTAATTGCTGGTTTATTTAGATTCAGGGCACGTCAAGCGTTTTGTCATAATGCGCCACTCTGACCTAGGGAAGATGGGGAGGAAAGTTCCGAGCTGGTCAGAACCAGCCATGGGTAAGGGGAGAAAGTGCGAGTTCTCATGTGTCAAAGATTGAAGTACCAAGACTTGCCCAAACTACACATTCTACAACAGAAGCAAACTCCTTGTGCACTAGAGAAAAACCAAGAACAGACCGAAGAGCGTAGACGAAACACGTCCACCTCGGACAAGAACAACAGACTGACTGCTAGTGCGGCGTAGGCAGCAGTGGCTGTCTGCGTGCACACGATGCGCGCGCCGATCCTTTGTTGTCTGGAGTTCAATGCAGACGGCACGTGTACGCTACAGACCGTTAAAAATACATTGATTGACAAAAATTTCACATTGCGCTCATTGTTTAGCACAACTTGTTTAGTTTGGCCTATAAACTATTTCAAATTGCAGTTAATAAGTGTCAGTTAAATTCTGGCTTCCAAATGTAAAACCAATGATTTTTACAGCAGTTTATAAAGCTCCACACGTAAAGTTAGAAGAATTTTCAGATTGTTGATAGTTCAGTAAATAATTTAAAGTTGGAAGCTAATGAATTATTTTTTCTAGGTGATTTCAACATTGATTTGAGTAAGAAGACATTACCAGTAAATCATTTCAAAATTCTCACTAGATCACATGGATTGGTGCAATTGATAAAATCTGTTACTAGGGTTAATAATAGGTCAGCTACTTTAATTGATCATGTTTATGTAAATCACAATGAAATATTATTCAGTCAGGTCTTATAAGTGTAGGATTAAGTGATCATGAATTAATTTATTGTGTTCGTAAGATTAATAAGCAAAAGTTTCTTCCTAAATTTGTAAATACTAGAAATTATAAGAATGTTGATTGGAAGCAGGTAAATGAAGATATATCAAGTGGTCCCATTGACCAACATTGGTATGGCGGTAAGTTCCGATGATAAATTCGAAATGTTTGTTAAAGTAACCGTGGAAACTCTAAATGAGCAAGCACCCCCCTTGAAATTAAGAGTTAAAGGAAAACCACCCCCATGGTTAACAGCAGATATTAGGAAATTCCATGCATAGGAGAGACCACTTGCGCAAAGAATTCAGAATTTTTTAGAAGGCCATCAACGTGGGAGGAATACAAGAAGTTAGAAATAAGGTAAATAATCAGATTCGTTTTTCTAAGCGTGAGCATTTTAAGTCTTCTTTTGATAATGATATTTCTTCAAAATCTTTATGGTCAGTTTATAATAAGTTGACAGGTAACAAAGTGAAAAATGAGTGTAGCATAGCCTCATTGACAGAGAATGGGGTATCCTACACGTCTAATCCTGACATTTGCTGTTTGTTACAGAAAAGTTTTGTTGTGAACGATGTAGATTTTTCCAGTGAAATTGGTAAGTTTAAAGATTTAAATAGAAAAGAAGCAGATGATCTCCCGCATGTAAAGGTAACTAATGAAGAAGTCATTTCAGCAATTAAACGCCTTAAAATTAAAAGCTCGACAACACTTCAAGAGATTCCATGCATAGTATTCAAGAAATGCGCATCAATAGTCGGATTATTAGCGTATCTAATTTCCCATTTCTTTCTTGTAGGTGATTTCCCAACACAGCTGAAATTGGCAAGGGTAACACCTATTTATAAGGGTAAAGGTAAAAAGAGTGATAGGAATTCTTATCGACCTATATCAACTCTTCCAATTGTAGGGAAAATTATTGAAAATATTTTGCACATGAGGTTATTACATGAAGTGGATGCATCTGAAGGTTTAAGTGAAAACCAACATGGTTTTAGGAAAGTAGATCAACGCAAAGTGCCCTTCTAGCATTTACAGATTTTATCTATAAAGGGATTGACAAGCGGAATGGTAAGGTTGGAGCTGTTTTTGTTGATCTTAGGAAAGCATTTGATTCAGTACCTTTTTTACCTCTTTTAGTAAAACTAAAAACCAGGTATAGCATAAGTCCTTATTTGTTATCAATATTAGCGGATTACTTTTTAAAAAGAAAAATGTTTATCAATCTTGCAAAATATAGTTCAAAAGTATTCAATATATTTGTGGAGTACCACAAGGATCAATATTAGGACCCCTTTTATTTATTCTTTACATAGATGATATATCTACTATAATGGGAGGAATCAATTATATTTTATATGCTGATGACTTGGTCTTTTATTTAGAAGGTGTGGATGTTGAAGAGATCGTAAGACGTCTTCAAGAAGTTTTAAAGAGGATGGATGATTGGTTTAAAACTCAGGAACTTGATATTAATTATAGTAAAACAAATTTTATGATTTTTCATAAAGCTAATGATAGAAGCATGAATGATATTCATTTGACGTTGAATTGTAATGGTAAGCTAATTTCTAGAGTGTATGAATTTCAATATCTTGGAGTTTTCTTAGATTGTAATTTTAATTTTAAGAAACATTATGAATATGTGTGTAATAAAGTATCATCAGCAATAGGAATTATAAGTAGAATGAAGAGGTTTGTAACAGAGAGAATGTTAAAGTTACTTGTAGATTCTTATATTCACTCTATTATTGATTATTGTTTAGTGGTTTGCGGCAGTAAGACCTTCTACCGAATTGTTGTACTTCAGAAGAGAATTGACCATCTGTTTGATTCAATTCCTATAAGCCAAGATTTACAATCTGATTGCTTCACGATTGAGGAAAGAATGAAATATAGCGTACTGGTAAATAACATACAAAGTATTGAAAGGTATGTATTCAGGTATTTTACCCAATATTTTTCAATTTGTTGATCGTGATAGAAATTCTATTCTAATGAACTCTTTGAAAGTTCCTAAATTAAATTCTGAATCATTAAGAAAGTCATTCTTGTACAGAGGAGTATCCTTTGGAATTCAATTTCTTATGATATTAGAAGCCAGTTTACTGAGCTAGGAATAGTACAATTTAAAAGTAAAATTGAAGCAATGATAATGAATCGAAGAACAAAGAAGAATTGATTTTTACTATTTATTTGTGGGCATTGTCACTGTGTTTATGTAATGTTATTTATATTCATATGTTCTTATTTATGATTTTGCTGTTCTCTTTGTTTGTTTATTATTGCTTTGATTTTGATGTATTCAATGTATTTTCAATTGATATTTTTCTGCCTAGATTGTCTGGTTGCCGCCCACTGGTGGAACTTGCAACTTGAGTTAGGTGTCCTGTATCATTGCTGTGATCAGTTTTTGACTTGAACAATTTTAAATAATTATATATCTGATATAATTATATATTAAAGTCAAGATCTTTTGTACTAAATTGTTATCAAGATTTGAACACAAGAATGATGGTTGAACACAAGAATGAGATTCGCGTTCGGTGGTTTCTTCCGCGAAAGATTGGTTACTCCCTGATTTGCTGTTCCTGATTTTTGGCAAACCTCATATTCGTTTGAGTGGGATCGTCTAATAAATCAGTTTTTTCTTTTCGTTTTTCTTTTTTAATGTTTTTTTTTCTTTCTTTCTTTTTTTTTTTCTTTTTTCCTTTCCTTTTTTCTTTTTTCTTTTTTTTCTTTTCTTTTTTCTTTTCTTTTAATTCCCCACCCCCTTTTTTTTATATATTCGATTCATTTATAAATTGCATTTAATATTCTTTTTATTTGTTATCAAATTTGTTGAGTTTTAATGCATTGTTGTAATTTTACTATTTCAAATATTTACTTAAATGTAGTTCATTGTTGTGTCTGCATCTATGTAATTAGATTTATTTAGTTGTCCTCCTTTGTAAATCAGTTTTTATAACTGAATAGGATAGACGTTAAATAAATAAAAAAAATAAATAAATAAATAAAAAATTTAACCCTAAATAAAGTAAAATCTCAGTAAAAAAAATTTTAAAAAACCTAATAAAATGCATAACAAATAACCTCTTCTATTGTTTTTTTAAATTTTTTTTTTTAAATTTTTTTTATGTTACCTTACCCCAAACAAAAATTTAAAGTATTCTTTTGGCCGGGGTTCTACAAAACCCCAATCAATCTCCGAAAAAGGCCCCAAAAAAAAATAAAACCCAAAATAATTTTTCAGGTTAAACGATGAATAAAGGGTGAGGTCAACCGTTAAGGTCACAAGCGCCGCAAAAAAGGGCCTGGGGGTTTTTGGGGGGGAAAGCCCCAATGGGGGAGAAAACCCCAGCCAGGGTTAAGGGGGAAAAAGGGGCTGGGAGGGTTTTCAGGGCGGGGTTTCTTTATTAGTATTGTATAAGTAGTTTTAGGGCGTCGAAGGGAAAAAAAAAGATTATTCGCGCCTCAAAGATTTTAAAATTGACGATTTATTTTAAATACAAAAAAAATAAGCTTAAATTTTTTTTTTAAAAAATCTTTGGTCTTGAAAAGAATTCCCAAAGGGCCCAAATTTTTATTAGGGGGACAGACAAACCTTTAAAAGGGGTGTAATGAAAAAGTTTTTTTATGTAGAGGGGGTTTAGAAAATGTTTTATTCCCAAATCATAACCCATAATCAAATTTTTTACACTTTTTCAAAAAATTTTAAAAAAAAGGTCCCCCCCAAAACCGGGGAATAAAAACCCGGAACCCTCCAGCTTCCGGGACGGGGTGTTTTTTAAACCACTAGACCCTTTCCAGGGCCCGGGTACATTATAATCTCTAAATTGTAGTTGCACCCATACACAAAAGGGAAAGGGAAAAAGGGGTACTGCAAAGAATATTGCTGCCGGGCCTTTTTTTGAAAACTTTTAAATTTTTGTCGATAAAGATAAACAAAGGGTTAAAAAAAATATACGTTTTGGCACCCCACGGTAAACTATTATTTTACCTGAAGAATTTTTTTGCCGAGAGGAAACTTTCCCCAAAACATTTTTTGGGACGAAAACTGTAAAAAGGTTTGTTTGGGAGTGTAGTTTTTTTTCAGTTTTAAAGGGAACGAGTTTTACCAAAAAAAACTAAAGGGTTTTGGGCTAGGGATCCCCACTCTCACCTGTGGGGGGCCAAACCCTTCATGGAGGGATTTTGACAAAAAGATTTTAGAGTCTGCACCACTCAAACCCAAATTTTGGGGTTCGATACAAAGGAGGGATTTTGGGTTTCCCTTTTGGGCCCCAGGGATTGAAAAAGGTTACCCCCCAATTTCTGGTCTACATCAACAATAAAACATTAAACAATTAAATTCCCCAGGGGAGGTGGAAAAAAAAAAATCGGGCGGTTTTTTTTGGATTTTTTAAGGGAAAAAAAATTCGGATGGGACGATTGGCCCACAAGTCCCCAGGAAAACCTACCCACACTAATGATCCCTTTATGAAAAACTCACATCCCCCCCACCCCAAAGCAGAAAGCTTCCGTCCTGAATTGCGGCCCCACAGGGCGGGGACGCCTAGCGGGACGGGGCCCATCAAAAAGAAGGGATTTAGAAGTATTGAAGAAGGTTTTTCATAAAAAAAGGTTTTATAAGGGGGGAGGGGACTTTTATACGGGCCCCCTTTAAACCCGATGAGGGGGAGGGGTGAGAGACCAACCGGAAGGGGGCAAAAGTAAAAAAAGGAATAGCGGGCCCCCCCTTTCTTTACACAAGACAACGGACGATATCAGCGGGTTTTTGAAGCGACACTCCATAAAAACCCGGGTTTTTAACACTGATGGGAATTTAAAAAATTCATTTGTAAAAAACCCGGTAAAAAGGATCAGCCCCCTTTAAAAACCCCGTGGTATGTATGGGAAAACCTTGAGTGTGGGGAGTCTATGTAGGGGAGAAAAAGCAAAAAGATTTAAAACCACGGCTGAAAGAACACGAGAGAACGTGCGTTTTGGGGGTTGCAGCAAAAGCTTGGGGATGGAGGGGCAAAATAGATTTAAAAAGGGGCATCAGGCCCTTTCCCGGCCGGTAGCGGGCCCACGATTAGAGAAAAATCCCCCAGATTAATTTTAAAACCAAACAAAGGGCTTCCCTAGTGAGAAAAGATGGGGGTTTTTGGAAAACGTTTTTTTTCGGGAAGCTATTGGAAAAAGGGAAACAATAGGAAAAAATTTTTAATCGAGACAGCATTTTTTTCATTTTTGGGTCGGGAAATGGGACCCAGTGCTGAAGTTATTTGGTGGGAAAGATGAGTTGGGAGACGGGGGCCTTTTGTCGGACTTTTCCCAAATTCCCAAATTTCCCAAAGGAACACACTAGCACTCGGGAGGGAAGCTACAACCACAAAAAACCTAGAGTATCAGAAGAAATAGTAAAAAAACAGGAATAGGATCTGAGTGGAGGGACCCCTTTAGAGCAAAGAAAGAGTAAAAACCTGGGTTTTAAAAAAAAAAATAGATAAATTTTATAAATTAATATCATATATTAATTTTAAATAAAAAAAAATTTAAAAATTAAAATTTAAAAAATTAGTTAGTAAAAAGCTGGAGGATCAAAACCCAAGGGGTTTACAGACCCTAACCAAAGAAACATAGTACACCTCCCTACCCCAATAAGAAAAAAGGGAAAAGCATCTAAATTGGTTCTTCCGCTAGAAAAGTTTTATAGTAAAAAAGTACCCATGAATCATACACTCTATTTTCATCCAGTCATTCGGGGCCCCCAGCAGTCGAAGAGGGAAGGACCTCCTAAGAAGAAGCATGAAGCCTATAAACAAGGGCAGTGCAGTATAGTAAAACATTTAGGGTAGTGCCTTTTGGTTATCAAGTTTTTTCTGTTTTATATTTTCGGCCAAACCCTCAAAAACTGCGGGTTTTAACCCAACATATCAAGAGGGGGATAGCCCGGGGGTTTCCCACCAGCCGCGACCCCGGGCCCTTCACATCAAGTTTATTTGCCAGTTTACCCTTCCCCAGATGTTTTCTGCATAGGGAGGGCACGGGGCAAACCCCCCCTGGGGGTGACCCTCCCTCGGGGCCCCATAGGTCGGGGCCTTGGTTGGTTTTTAGAGCTCAAAAACGAAGCCCCTTCCCATCGGGGGGTGGGTGGTTTGTTACCCGGGTTTAAAAAACCAAGGGGGGGAAAACAAAGTAGGCCCTTGTTTGGGGTGTGCCCTGGTAAGCCCCCCCCAAAGGGACAACCCTTTTTCTAGCTCCCTCCCTTGTTTTTTTTGCCCCTTTGGGGGCCAAATTATTGTCGATTTTTGTGACGGGTTCGGGTTCGGGTCCCCACCCGGGCCCTTCTCCCGAGATCTTTTTTAAAATTTAAATGGCTATATCCCTTTAAAAACCCCACATTTTTAATAATTTTATTAGGACAATTTTTTTTTATTATTTTTTGATTTCCATTTTTTTAATTTTTTTTTAGGATTGACAAGGGGTTATTTTTAATTTAAATTTTTAACCTTGACTTGGAAAAATGCAAATTTTTAATTTTAAAAAACTAAAAAAAAATTTTTAAAAAATGGAGGCATTAGACCCTCTGATCCCAAAGGGCCCGGATCCTTTTCTGAGGATAAAGGGCCCAAAGCGAAACCTTTTCACTGGGAGGGGCTACACAAAAGTGGGGGATCGGAAAGGAAAACCTGCCAGATTTTAAACGAAAATTCTAAAAAGGCTGACTTTGTAAAGTTAGGAAGTAAAAAAAGACAAGAATGATTTTAAATTTTCCTCGAAAGAGGAAGCGGGGATATCGGGACCCCGGCCCTAACCGGTCTTTAAAAGAATAGATAGGGCCTCACTAGAAGTTTTAGCAGGCAGTGAAAGTTATGACGACAATGGATTACCCATTTACCTGGAAAACCACAGAGGTAGATAAGTTACCAGAACCTCCGGGATGACACAGAAAAAGAAAAGAAGGGCCCTCTCCCCCCACCGAAAATTTTTTTTTTTTCCAGAAAATTTGGGCCTCTTTCCCCGGGGGGTAGCTAATGATTTGTTTTGGGAATTTGCGCGGGGAAGGGAGTTTCGGGTTTCGGGTCAAAGGGGGGAAAAAAAAACCTCAAAATTTAAAAAAACCAGTACCCTTTGAGGTTTTTCAGGGGGGCCCAATCCGTTTTATCTGTTTGAAAAAAAAAACCCCCAAAACATCCCCACTTTTGCACCACTTGGTAAAAATCAACAAAAAACTGTAATACGGGGGCTGGATAAAATTTGGGTTTCCATTTTCCTATTTGGTTTAAAGATACCCTAGCTAACCTCGAATTCATGTTGGGGGAAGTAATTCATTTTACGCGGGCCAAAGGGCCCAAATAACCCCTTTTAATTGCCACTTTTTCTCGTCAAGCCCTCTCCGGAAAGGGCAAATGAAATGCGTGATGTTTTCACACCTTGTTTACTCAGTATTAGTTTTAAAAAATTTCCCAAATCGCCAATAGGACCACCCCAGTGTACAGATGCCACCCGTTTTTGGCCACGTGTCAGGAATTGTGTCAATGATCCTAGATGCGTCAAGTGGGGGCCCTTAAACTGACCCCAAAAGTTGTGGTAAAGATAAAAAAAAGGGTCCCTAAGGTGCAAATTCCCAGGGAAAAACACACGGGGAACTGGCGCGGTTTTGCCCGGGCAATAACCCCGCCAGGCCCGGAAAAACTAAAGGAAAAACACCCAATAAGAAAAATATTTTTAAAAGCAAGAACTCTGCTGGGCAATTATAAAAAAGCCCCGGCTCCAAAAAAACTGGGGTTTTTGGGGGATGTGGGGCCCCAAGAAAAAATTCCTCACCCCAATGCCACTGCCCTACCCCCACTGGAAAAAAAACCCCCACCAAGCCTGGGTTATATGAGACTCCCCTTTTTGTAAACCTAAGAGCAGAGGCTCAAGTAAAAAAAAGGTTCGTAATTAAAATGAAAAACCGTTTTTTAATTTTCCTCTGAAAAACGAAGCTCAATTTATTTGATGATAAAGGGGTAAAAAAAAAAAAAAAAAAATTCCCCCCGTCCAAGAACCCCCTTCATAAAAACCCAAAACCCCAATCCCAAAAATAATAAACCAAAACCCCAAACCCCCAAAAAGCAAATAACCCCAAAGGGTTCCCCCAGTCATGAAAAAAAAAACCCCAGAGCGTGACCTAGGAGTCCCCAAATTAATAAAATGGGAAAAATGGGCAAAATAAGCTTATGAATCCCTTTGGGGTGCTGCAAAAAAGGGAAGCCCGGGAGTTGATGTAATTTTGCAATTTTTTATGCCCTTATTCTTGGTAAAAAAGTTAAAAAAACCAACATGGTCCAAAGCCAAAAAACCCCAATATTTTCAAATCTCAGGATCATGGTTTGGGAATTTCCCCCAATCCCTGTTTTCCAAAGAAGGAAAATAGTTGAAGCCACCCCAAAAGGTTTAAAAAATGGGAAATTTTTTAATCTCTGAAAGGGTTAAAAACCCCAAACCCAAAATTTTAAAATCAAAATATAAAAATCTATCTTTAAATGATGGGCAAACCTGCGGTTTTTTGGGACAGAAAACATAATCAAAAAACAGTCTAGTCCATAATGCCAATGGACGCCCCTTTGCACTGGATAGCCGGGGAAGGCAACCCCTACAGAAAAACTTTTAAAAAATTTCCAACCCCTTTTTACCTGGGGCCTAATTGCAGCCTAAAACCCTCCAAAAGGGGAAGCTTATTACTAAAGACTTTGAAAAATTAATTAGGCTACCCCCCCGCCAATAATTGCAGGGGATTTAAACCTCCCAAAACCAAAAGGCCCCTTGGCTTTCCAGGCCCACGAACCCTAAGGGGGTGTTATTTTATTTAAAACACTGTTTTTAAAAAAAGAACTTTCAAGTCCCCGGACCTGACCACCCAATTTTTTTTCTAATTTTAAAATGAAACTCCCCGACTTTTAAAAATTTAAAATTCCCATAAGTTTAAAATCAAAAAAAACTCCCTAAAAGCCCCGACAGTTGCCAAAACTCAGTTGGGGACCAAAAAAAACCCAATTATATTTTTTTTTTGGGGGGGATTTTGCAAAAAAATAAAACCCAAAAGCCTTACCGTATTAATGTTAAAAAAAAAAACGGGACGGCCCTTATTCAGGGGGGGAGCTTCCCCAAATCTTTATTTAATTCCCGAACCCTTTTTAGTTCTAAAGAAAAAAAAATCAACACTAAATTTTGAAGCTTAAATCTAATAATACTTATTGGCACGGGGAAAATAGTACCCCCAACCCTCCACCCGCTGCATCTAATAAACCCCCTTTTTGGCCCTTTCCCCCTCCCCGTATTTTTAAAGTCTATTCAAGCCAAGGGAATAGGGTAAAGGCCCGCGTGTGGCAAACCCAAATCCCCCCCAAAACCCCTTTAAAAGCAATTGCAATCAGCTCTCAGAAAAAGTAAAAGAAACAAATTGGGGGCTCACCGTAATGTGGGGGACTCAAAGGGATGGGCCTCACTAAATTTACAGAGGATAAAACGTTTGGGGCAAAGGCCCAAAAGGGCTTTTTTAAAAAAATACCAAAAACCAAAAGCCCCATTTACACGGGCAAAGGGGGTGGTGTTATACGGGTGGGGGCCCAAAAAGCGGGGGGGCTAGGGGCTGACACACTAGAAAATGTTTTCCCCCCTAAGGGCCCCCCCCCCCCCCAAACCGAGCAGCTTTGGAACACTTTGAGATGGTGGAGAAAGCATTAAAACCCTTTTAAACGGGGAAAATTTGGCGGGACCCCACGACCCCGGGATGATGTTTCCATTTTCCCCCTAAAGAAGGTGATTAAATTAAAAAAAAAAAATTTAAAAAAAAAAAAAGCCCAGGGTGGAAAGGGCCCAACCAAAACCTTGCCCAAAAGAATTTTCCTAAAAAAGCGGGTTAATTTTTAAAAACCCAAATCTTTTAAAATTCTATGAAAAGGGGAAAAAGCAAATTTTTTTTTCTGCCCTTTTTAAAACTTCTAAAGTTATTTTTTTTTCCCAAACCCAAAAAAGGATCCAAAATTTCCCCACAAAACAAAGGGCCCAAATAAGCCTTTAAAAGGGGTTTTTATAAAAGGGCCTATTCGAAGAGTAATACTAAAACGACTTGTTAATATGCCAACAAAAAAAAAATTACCCTTTAATTGCCCAGAAAATTGGGCTTCCGCGGGGAATCCTTACCACTCAGCAGTTGGTTAGGGTGGCTTTTTTCAGTAAAAAAAGGGCTTTAATGAAAAAAAAAGGTCAGGGGCTGCGTTTTTTAGAATTCCCTCAGGCATTTGACAAGGTAGGGAAATAAAGGGGCCCAAATTTAAAAAAATGTTTGACTTTTTTTTCCCAAACCGTATCTGAAAAAAGCTGTTCAGCCTACCAAAACAGATGGGCCCAATTCCCAAAGCTCAAATGGGTAATCCCCTTTTGTCGTCCGAAAGGCCCCATAGATGCGGGGGTGCCCAGGGGTCAAATCCGGGCCCTTTCCCCCTTTTTTCCCTTTTAAAATTAATGATTTTCCCCCCGGGACCCCGGGGGTTTTACCAAAGAAACTGAAATGCGGACGCCCAGGGCCATTGTTGCCAGTCATGGGGGGCTTAAATTTGGGTTTATAGCAGATTCAAAACCAGCTTTTGGGAAAAGCTGGAAAAGGGTTAAAACGTTGGGGGAATACAAATTTAAAATGCACTAAGAGTTTTTTGGGTTTTTTTTCACCAAAAAAAAGACCCTCCCCCAAGGTGTTTTCCCTTTAAAAACCTCACTTTTTTTTGAGGAAAAAAATTTCCGGACGAGAAGTCGGCAATCCCTTAGGTGGGGTTTAGGGGATGAAAAGTTAATTGGGAAAAAGCACTTTAAAGGGAATAGCCAATATGGCTAATAAAAAAAACTTTTTGGGGCGTACCCAATAATGAAAAAAAAAAAGCAATAGGGGTCTATACCCTAATGCCACCCTTTTTTCCCATTTCCCCTTTCACCCGCCTTCCTCTGCTGTCTTTTTGCTCCCCAGTATGGGCAGAAAGCTGCCAACACTCACCTTGAGGGGTTCCCCCCAAGGGGCAAAAAACAGGTTTTCAAAATTGCTTTAAGGCCCCCAAATTTTTTATGAAAAACCAGTACATTCAGAGAGATCTAAAATTTTTCCCCCCTTCCAATTTTATTCAAAAAGATTTTTCAACCCCATTTCACAACTCAAAGGGAGGGGCATCAAAAACCCAGGATAGCCCCCCTAGTTTTAGCCCCAAGATCCTCCAAAGGAAAATAAGCAATAAAACGCCCAAAGGAGGCCCCCCCCCCTTTGGGGGGAAATGGTTAGGAGTTTTTAAAAATTTAGTTATTACCCAAGTCATGCAAAATTTTTTTAGGCTTTGCCCAATGACGGAGTGGCCTGTGAACTCCCCGGCATATAATATATTAAAAATGAAAGGGTGAGGTTTAGCAGTACCATTTTTTTTCTTTCTTTTTCCCACTCCCCCATCATTTTGGCTTATTACCTTGGGACTTTTAAATACAATTTTGACCTTTCATTTTTATTAAGGGATTTGTTTGCTTTTAAAACGCTTTGAAAAAACCAGTGAAAAATCAATAAATTTAATCATAAAACATTTTTTTAAACATATTTTTTACATGCATTTTATTAATAAAAACCAATACCTGACTTTGAGGTGTATTGCCATTTACTTCCGAACATTTCCCACCCTCGGGTTTTTATTTTATGTATAAAAAAACTTAATTTAAATTTATAATTAAATACCCGATGGGGACAAAAACCTTTCCCCCTGTCCATTATGTGCCCAAACCACACAAAACCAATGGGGGTTTTAAAAAACCCCTGGATGTGCAGAAATTTCCCCTAAAAAGGGGAAAATCTTTGTGAATAAATTTAAATTTAAATTTAAAAAATTTTAAAACAAAGCCCTTTTAAGAGATTTATCTCGGGATGGCCATTTTGACCAGGGTATACTCCAACCAAATATCCCCAGCCCTAGAACGTGGGGTTTTGACCACGTCACTCTTGCAGTGAAAGCGAAGCCCTCGCGGTTTTTTTCTTTAAACCCCCTTTGCCTAAAAACGGGACCTGTTAGGGAAAATTCCCCCAAGGGGGAAAAATCTAAAAGGGGGTAAAAAAACGGGAAAAATGTAATTTCACCCCGGATTTTTAAAAACTAAGCCCGCATCGGCGGGTAAAAAATTATGCGGGTTTGCGCTTATAATTTAAAAGGAAAAAAAATTTTTAGGTTCCCCCTGACTTGATGGTGGACGACTTTTACCCTGGACTGGGATTGGGGCTCTTCGGGGGGCCCAAAGGGTCAACTGATTCAATTTCCCCTACTTAAACCCTCCGGAAAACCCCGCATGGCACAAGAACCTTCCTTCCTGAATCCTTTTTCCTACTTTTGGGGCCTGGGAACCCCCTTTTTACATCCTGAAATACTACAAAAAATGGATATTGGGGAGCATATCCCTCAGTCCCCCAAAAGCGAAGCCCCTTTGGGGTTAAATTTCACCCCTAAAAATCCCCCCTTTTTTTTTTAAGTTTTAAATAAACCCACCCTTAAAAAAAAAACCCCCCTAAAAAAATATAAATTTTTTTAAAAAAAAAAAAAAAAAAAAAAAAATTTTAAAACCTCCCAAATTTTTACCTTTCCCAAATTTTTTTCCTTTAAAAAACAAAGCTGTCCCCCTTTAATTAAAAAACCCCCCCTTACTTTTTCCCCCATTTTCCAAAACAAAAAAAAAGAAACCCAGCCCTCCCATATTTTGTCGTTCCCCCTCCCTGGGCTCTCCCTCCCCCCCCCCTTCCCCTCTCCCGGTTTTTCTATTTTAGGTACGTAAGGGGGCCCCTCCCACATTTTCCTTTTTAAAAACCCGTTTCGGGAAATTTTCTTAATGAATAGGAAACATTTACCCCCCTTTATTCCAAAAACTTTTTTGGGTCCACCCCCCCAAAAAAAAAGGTCACCCCCTTTTAAAAAGCTTCTCAATCCGAAAATTAAAAATAAGGCTCTAGTACTTAAATTTTTCAAGGGCCCAAAAACCACTACGTCTTGTCCCCCGAAAAAAATAGGCCACTTTTTTTAAATAAACCCAAACAAAAATTTGTTCTAGAAATAAAAAAAAAGCCCCCCCCTTTCACAAAAAAAAATTTTTTTCTCAAGTCCAGAATCAAAACCCTTTCTATTTCGTTTTTCCTCTTCGCCAATGAAAATAAATAGTGCATCCATTGTGAAAAAAAATCCCTTCCCTCGTAATACAAATGAATTTAGTTTTCCCCATTTCCCACCCGAAACTGGTTTTCTCCCCCATTATTTTCTTCATTTGGGAAAAAATTACCTTTTAATTTATTTTATTTCCCAAAAAATAAAAGAAAGCAATGTTTTTTTCTTGGGCTGCAATTTAAAAACAATTCCCTTTCCCCCCTTCCCTTTTCACCATCTCCCCCCCCTTCCAAAAAATGCCATCAAAACCCCCCCCTTTTGTAAAAAAAGTCACCCTTAAGGGAAACCAAAAAAGAAAAAATGTTCTTTATTAAACCCCCCCCATAGAAGAATCTATTGATTTCTTGCCCAATTTTAAAAAATCAAGAACTTTCCCCCTTTACCTTCCAAACCCCCCATTAAACAGAAAAAAACCCCCTATTCCACGTAAAAAAGTTTGAAGTAAACAAGCCCCCAAATTTTACTGTTTCTTCCCCCGAAATTTCAAAACCCCAATCCCAAAATCTGTCCATCACCTTTGCCACAAATTTTAATCGATTTCCGAAACTCAGCTAACAAAACAAGATTTAAATTTAACCCAAAAATTGTTTCCAAAGCTTCCATTCACCCCGTTTTTCCCACCCCTACGTTAAACCGCCTCCCCCCCTCGTAATATTTCCCCCCCCCTTTTTCTATTTTTTGCTCATCCCCTCCAACGTAAAACCCCCCCCCGTAAAATTTTTCCAATATGGGGTTTCCGTGAATAGCAAAATTTCAAAAAGATTATGAGTCTAAGAAATTTTTACAAAAAATCTAATTTATTAAACAAACCCCCCCTAAACCCTCTCCCAAATTTAGACCAAAAAAAAAATTACCTAAAACCCCCCCCAATTTACTCATTAAAAAAAGTTGATGTATCTCATGATCAGCTTTTTCCCCAAATGAAAAAAACCAAAAAGTCCCCCAAATATTAAAAAAAACCCTTTAATCCCTTACTTTAGATTTGGGCCCCTCCCTCAACACCTATCACTGATAGAAATTCCCCCCCAAACATTATAATCAAAACCCAAAAAAAGTTAATAGAAACCCATTAAACTTTGGGTTTAGTCCTGCCTTTTCCCGATTTCATCACAAAACTTTAATGTCTTTTCCCATACAAAACATCCCCCCTCCCTATGAAGAAAAACTTCCCCTACCCCAATCACTGAAAATTTGGGTTTTCCACCCCCCCCCAAAACCCCCCCCTTTTAAACAAAGGTTTAAAATTAATGCCTCAAACACAAAACAGATACCCCTTTGGGCCCTAATTTTTTTAAATGAATTCCAAGCACCCTTTTACGTTTCCCCCGATTTTTAAAAACAACCCTCCACTATCCATTCCCCCCCCCCTTTCAAACTGATTTTCAGATTTTGGGGAAATTTTTATTTTAATTCCCCCCCGACCCCCAGATACCATGTCTTTAAAGGGAAAAGGGGGCCACCCTACCTATTTCCGTAAACCTTCACCCAACCCCCTTTCCCCCCCCCCGGGAAAAATTTAGCTTTTTGGGAAAAAAGCCCAAAATTTTAAAAGAAATCAAAAACCTAAACTTTTTTTCCATGTCAATCCCCTTTCCCCCCTAGCTTCTTCCCCATACCCCCCACACATCTCCCACTCACACTTTCTTTCCCCCCCACTTCCCCTTTCCCAATCTTCAACCCCGTTTTTCCTCCCAACCCTTTTTCCCCGCCAAAAAATATAATTTTATTATAAGAAAAAAAACTTAAAAGATTATTTTATTATGTTTAATCCTAATATTAAAGTAAGTACTAATTTTAACCTCACCCCCCTTTTAAACCTCCTTTTTTTGCTGCTCCCCATATCTTTTTTCCCCACCCCCTTTTTGTCCCCCCTCATCTTCTATACTATTGTTCAAAAACATACCCTTTTAAAGGTTTAAAGAAAAGACCAAAAGGGCTCAAAAACTACCTTTAGGGGTTTAGATAGACATTGTTGATTCCCATAACTTTTTCCCAAATTCTATAGTCAAAAGGGCCATTTTCTCCAAATGAATTTTTTCCATTTAAAACACTCCCCCCAACCTCCTTACCAATTGTTACACCTACTAAAACTCACTTATAGTAAAACCCCCCTGTCTTTGCATACGCTAAAACCCAAAATCCCCATTTTTATTAAGCAAATACTTTCTACTCATCGACTGCCATACTTTCCAAACCCCCGAAACTTCTATAATTCCCGGGCAAAAAACAACTACAATTAGATTTTCTACTAAATTTTTGAATTTTGAAAAAAATTTTTTTTTCACATCCCTGTTAATGCTTTTGGTTTTTGATGCTTTTGTATCGACTTTTTTTAAACCTAACGTATACCTACTTTCAAATCCCCATCCCCCCTTCTATTCCCCCCCCCTCGCACTAATAGGAATCGTTGGTCAACACTAAAGTTAGTGTTTAATTTATCACACCAAAAATTTTTTAAAAGAAAATTTTTGAACCCTTCCGAAAAATCAAAATAAAATAAACTTCTCGCATAAACACAGGGAAAGGGCCCAAAAACCCCCCCCCTTATCGACTTTTTTAAAAGATCCCTTTAAAAACCCCCAGATCTTAATTTAGGGGGTAAACTGTTTTTGGGGCGTAAGTATAGATCTGAACCCAAATCTCCCCAAAAATAAACATCAACCTTGCCCTAAATGCCAATTTTTCGGTCATACAATGACAATTGTCAATCCATGGTTCACGTTGCTTTCATTTCGGAAGTTTAAAAAGCCCACAAAATAAAGGGCCCACACCCTCCAATCAACCCCAACCTGAAAAACCATCATCCCCATTTTTTATACCTGCTTCAAAAAACAAAACCCTATCACAGGGGAGCCCACGCTGCCCATTTTTACCTTTAAAAAGAACTTTTTTTCCAAACCCGAAAATAGGCCCATTAATTTTTTTTACACGCCCCCCCCCAATACAAAAAAATTAAAACAAAAAAATTCCTCCATCTACAAAATCAACTACTCATTCCCCTAGACCATCTTCCCCCCTCTAACACAAAACCTTTTCTTTTTTCATTTCACCCCCCTCCGTTATTTCCTAATGCCCCTTGTTATCCTGAAAAACAAGATAAAAAATTCCTCCTTTTAAATTTCCCTTTCTAGATGTTTTTTCTAATGTTTTTTACAATTTTATCCCCAAATAGTAGTTCCTAAATTAGCTAAAGCCTTAAATGCACCCCAGTAAAATTTCTTGGTTTTCAAACAATAATATAGGGAAAAACTGATGGTCTAAAAATTCTCCCCTCCATCACATAAAAATTTCCTTCTACCAGGCCCCAATTACAATACTCGTCATCCCACAAACCATCCCAAGGTTTCCCACATTTCCCATCTGTCCCCCCCCAGAAAGTTTCCCCTTCTCTTTCCCACAAAAACTTTTTTTCCTTCCCAAAGCTTGATGTAGGTTCTGTATCTGGGTTCCTCAATTTTTTATCCTGATTTAAAATTCATCATTATCAATTTTTATTTTTTTTAAAGACTAATAAAAATTTTTCTAAAGTACAACCCAATAATCTTTAACATTACAAAAATTTAATCATAAAATTTTTTTCAATTTAAAATTCGAAGTTTCATGGCACAAAAAGATGAATTTTTAAAAATGTTAAAAACACCAAAAACCCCCCTGAGTTTAAATTTTTTTCAAGAAAAAAAAATTTTCTTCTCAAAACCTCCTTTTACCGTCCCGATTACACTTTTTTTCGAACTGATTACCCTCCTTCACTAAAGTTTGGGATCCTTTCTTACTTAGAAAAACCCCTAATTGCTATTAAAAAAAGCAGCCTATAAATCTTCCTTTTTTATAATTCTTTTTATTCTTTTATAAAAAGTTAAAATATAAAAAATTTTCAAATTTCCCCATAAAATTTTTTAATCTTTCATCACTAAATTTAAAATTTAAAAAATTTTTAAATAGGGATTCGTTTTCCCCCCACACCCCCAACCCCCCTACTAATTTAAAAAACCTTCGAGAAACTTTTTTTCGTTTTTTTTGTCCCAGGAAAAAGGAAAATCCTTTGGGTGACTTTAATGCTCATATCCCCAATTCAATGACAATATTACCCAAAAAAATTAGGTCATTTTTTTGTTGACTCCTTTCATATTTTTATAAAAAATTTAAAAACCCAAAATTTTTTTCCCCACACCCGTCGTTCCCGCCACTTTTACGCAACGTAACAATTTCCCCCACCTGATAAACTTTTTGTTTCACACACTTTACAGATAAAATTTTTACCCCCAATAAATTTGGGGGATATTGGATAAGACCATTTTCCAATTTATTTCATTTAAGTACAAAACAATTTATTATTAATAAACTCCCAATTTTAAATCAATACTAACGATTTTAAAAATGCTGACTGGGCACTATATCAGGGAAAAAATTTTCCTTACTTCCAATTAAAATTCCTCCAAATACAAAAAAAATGAAATTGATATAAGGAACTGAATCAAAATTTTTTTCGGCTGTTAATGTTGCAAAAAGAATTGCATCCCAAAAAAAAAATATATTATTCCATCAAAAATCCCCCCCCTTTTTTAATAAAAATTTTATTAAACTTAAAAATAGAAAAACGTAAGCATATGATTTAAAATTAAAAACCACCCAGATTATCTAATTTGACATGTAAATTTTTTAAAAATTAAAAAAAAAAAACTGAAAATTAAAAAATTTTTAAAAAATTTATAACCTCCGTTTACAAGCTGAAAAAAAATTTATTTTCTAGATGTACAAACCGCAGCATTCTGGAAGCCCTTTTTAAGGGAAAAATCAAACCCAAAAAAAAATATACTCGCAAACATCTTATTGATCCCGTAACAAAAAATATAATTCATAAGCAGATAAAATTTTCCCGGGAAATTTTTTTGAAAACCCTTTTCTTCCCGTCCCCCCAAATTCCCCCAAAGTTCCTTTCCCTTTTTTTCAATTAAATTTTTGTAGTAAATTCTCTATTTTAAACAATGTCCAAAATTTTTCACCATTTAAAATTTTTAGGGAATTAGATCAAACTAATCCGTTTTATTTAAAAAATTTCCCCCGATGAATTTCATGTGCACTTAATTCTACCAGAAAACTTCTCCCCGGGACCAGAAAAACATTACTTACGGTCTACTTAAAAGATCCCCAAAATCCCAAGATAGAATTAATTTGACATTTTAATTCTTCCCCCATCCTGGGTATGGGCCCCCCTCAAAATTTTTAAAAAAGTAATGTTATCAGATTAATAAGCCTAAAAAAAAAAAAATATCCTTTTAATTATCGCCATAAGTCTTACTCCCCAAAACTATGCAAAATTTTTGAAAAAATACTAGTTTAAAGTTTTCCATCCCTTATATTAATATTAATAAACCCCTTTTCCCTGATATCCCAAACAGGGGTTTCGCCCCCAAAAAAAAATTTTACAAAATCAATTTTCCCCTTCCCGTTTCAAATTCTCCAAAAAAAATAAAAAAATGGGTTCACCCCGTAACCCGATTAATGGATGTCAAACAAGTTTTGATACAGGGTTTGGGATAATGGATTATTGTTTTAAAATTTCCCTAAACATCATAAACTTTCCCCCCCCTTTTACGCGGGTTTCCCCGTTCCCCTTTCCAATGTACTTTTACAGTTTTAAAAATTTTATAAATTTTTATCTCCTTTTACTCCCCAGGGTGTCCCTCAAGGGAGCAATTTCAGCCCAATCTTTTAATCCTCTTTTAACATGATTCTCCCCAATTTTGTAAAACCCCACCAAAAAAACCCCAAAATTTCCCCAAAACTGGCATGCCCAATTTGCAGAGATCAAGCATATTGGGTTTACAGCAAAAAAAAAGAATAAACAATTTCACAATTTAGAAAACAAAATTTACATTAAAAAGTCTTTTTGAAGTTTTTGTAATATATGGCGTATTAAAGATAAACCCCATTAAAACACAAAATAAGGGGTTGTAAACGTTTAAAACTCGTAAGACAGGGGTATCTGCAAAAAATTTTAAAATTTAAAATTTTTATCACTCCCCAATTTGGGCCCTTTTCCCCTAGGGAAAATTTTTCTAGGCCTTTTATTTACTCCCCAAAATTTCATTTACTCCACAAAATTTTGTCCCATTAAAAAAGCTCGTCTTCGAGTCGTTTTTTTTACACGAAAAACCCCCATTAAAAATGTAAAGTTTTTTAAAAAATTTTTATTGCTATATACTTCTCTTATCCAAACCCGTTTTTACCTAGGGGCCAAACCCTTTTTTTTAATTTCACCGGCCCCCCAAAAAAAATTGGGGTAAAATTTTTATCATTTGGGAAAGGGAAGTCTTTCGTAAAAAGGGCTCTCCCTCCCTCCCCTATATTCCCTCGAAAAAGGTTTTTAAATTTTCATCAGTCCCCCCCAATCACAGATTTATTATAAATAAAAAGAGAAAATTTTTTTTAAAATATGCAATCACGACCACTTATCCCCCCCCTAAAGAAACTTTGCCAACTTTTTGTTTAAAAAAGTTAATCCTTTTCATTTTTTCAAAGCTTTATGGGTTCCTGTAAAAAATTTTATGAAATTTAGGGAAACCCTCCTTAGTTTTACTCTTCAAAATATTACAATGATCTCTTTCCCCCCCGCCTATACCATATTATAAAACCCCTCTCTGATGATTAAACTTTCTCTATTAACCTGAAAACTCCCTCTCTGATAGTTTTTGTAAAAAGATAAATTTTAGAATATTTTCCCGTTAAAAGGATCATCATTTTTTTCCTCCTTTAAAATATGGAAATTTTAAAGGGTTTTGGATTTAAATTTCCCCAACCCCCCCCTTTGTCCACTAAATTTTCCCCCCCCTCCCCTTTCTCCCCTTTCTTTAATTTTTTTTACTCTATGGGAAAATGTTTTTTAAAAAAGACAAAACTCCCAAACTTTAAAAAAAAATTTCCCAAAAATCCTCAAACCGTTTGCGAAAAATTTTTTTATATTTTTATTTTTTTAACATTTTTCCCTCCCATTTTAAACTCTAATAATTAAAAAATATAAGGGGTTTTATAGCCTTTTTTCCCGATTTCCCTTTTCAACAACTCTAATATTATAAAAAATTAATAAAAAACCAAACACACCCTTTCCAAAAATATTGCTCCTTGCATGAGCTCCTCCCCCATGTGACTTTGGGGACATTTGTTTCTCTCCTAATTACGTGCCTGGCTTGCAATTTTGGCATCCCCCAAACATATAAGGTCACGGGCCCGTTGATCTCTCCCCTTGCCCGGATAGGGATGACCATTTTACCTCTCCCTGATGGGCCCCAAAGCCCTTTTCCCCCTGTCCCCCCCCTCTTAATACTTTGTTTTAAAGGTAATTTGAATCATCCCTTTTTTTTTCCCAAAGCGCTTTACGCCCCCCCCCCTCCATTAAATTTTCCTGAGCTTTTTTTCTTCTTTTTTATGTGCCGTATTTTTACCCACTTACAAGATGGAAGAAAAGGGTTGCTTGAACCATCATGATTTTAATTTTTAAAAGTTCCCCCCCCCCCTAATCCTGCTAGGGATATTTGAATTTAATTTAAAAAAGGGCTCGAAAAAAAAAAAAAAAATCCACCCAAACCGACTCTTGCATGTGCAAACGAAGCCCTCGCGGAAATTTTAATTAAAAATTTTCGCCCTAAAAACCCGTACCCTTTAACAAGCCATTTCTGGCCGGGGAAAAAAAATGTAGAGGCGGGAAAAAATAAAAAATCACCGCGGATTGCTTTGACGGGGCCTGATCGGCGGGCGTTTTTTGAGTTTAAAATCGGAAAAAAAAATTTAAATGCTAATTTGGGCTTTTAGGGGCCGGACCCAAAATAGAACCCTGACTCTTCGACTTACCATGTGAATGGACCCTGTGACTGGGGCCCGGACGGGGATTTTTTACACACCAAGAAAGGACCCCCAGAATCCTCCGCCATACCAAAACCCCCCAAGTCTTGACTTTATGAACCAAACCCCTTCCCGATTTCCATCGTATGGTTTGTCCCACCCTTGGGGGCCCTTTGGGTCTACCCTTTTGAGAGGTTTCAGCAAAGAGCCACAAAAAACAAAATTTTTTTTTTGTTTTAAACAATCCCCCAGCGCCCCAACAGAAGCCCTTTTTTATAAGGCTTAAAGGGACCACTTAAAAATCCTCCCCCCCCCCCCCCCGCTTTCCCAAAAACCCCCCCTTAAAAAAAAAACCCCCCTAAAAAAAAATAATTTTTTTAAAAAAAAAAAAAAATAGACCCCCAAAATTTTTTTTCCCACCAAATTTTTTTTTTCCCTTTAAATACAAAACTTTTTCCCCCTTTTAATTAATACTTTTTTTTTACAATGCCAATCAAAAAAGACCTAGCCGTCCCATATTTTAGTCGTCCCCTCCCCTGACTCCCATTCCCCCCCCCTTCCCCTCCCCTGGTTACTCTTTGAGGTCACGTACTGGGCCCTCTCCCACATAACTTTAAACCTGTTGCGAATTATCTAAATTGATATAGGAATCATTCACCCTTCTCATTCAACACTTTTTGGATCCACCCCCCCAAAATAATGTCACCCCTTTAAATAGTTCTTCTCAATCCGAAATAACTAAGTCTCCTAGTACTTACTCTTCAAGCTCAAATACCACTACGTCTTTGTCCCCTGCAAAGAATAATCCACTTGTTACTACACCCATCAAATCTCGTTCTAAAAAAAAAAAAAAACGCCCCCCCCCTTTCACAAAAATACTTATTCTCAGTCCAGAATCAATCATTTCTATTGCGTCTTCCTCTTCGCCCAAAAACATAAATAGTGCATCCAGGGTAAAACCCATCCCTTCCCCTCGTTCTACAAACGAATCAGTTATCCCCATCCTACCCCGAGCTGGTACTCCCCCATTATTTCTTCATTGGAAAACTCTACTTCAAATTTTTCTTATATCCAAATAATAAGGAAGCAATGTTATTCTTGATGCTGCAATCAAATAAATTACTTCCCCTTCCATACAGGGACATCACCCCCCCCTTCTGTAAACCGCTCACCCCTTAAGCAAAAAAAATAGATAAATGTTCTTTATATCCCCTCTCTAGAAGAATCTATTGATGCTTGGGCCAATTGACTGATCAAGACTTTCCCTCTTACCTTCCAGCCCCCCATTATCAGAAAAAAACTCCTTTCCACGTAAACGTAGAATTTAAACATAGTCCAATTTATACTGTTTCTCCCCTGAATTGCAAACTCAATCAATCATCTGTCCATCACCTTTGCCACAATCAATCGATATCTGAACCTCAGCTAACAAACACAAGAAAATTTTCAACAATAATTGTTCTCATGCTTCCTATTCACCCAGTTTTTCCCAAACCCCCTACTGTTATCCAGCCTCCCCCTCGTAATATTCCCCCCCCTTTCTTCATTATTGGTCATCCCTTCCAACGTAACCCCCCCCGTAAAATTTTACCTAATATGGCTCCAGTGTTACTAGCAAAATTTCAAAAGATTATGAGTAAGAATTTATACAAAAGATCTAATTTATAAACAACTCCCTCAAACTCCTCTCAAGTTTAGACCAATATTACCTAAACCACCCCACTTCATCATTAAAAAATGTTGATGTATCTCATGAGCAGCTTTCCTCAAATGAAAAACCAACTATGTCTAAAACTATTAAAAACTCGTTTAATCCATCTACTTCTAGATTGAGCCCCATCCCTCAATCACCTATCACTGATAGAACTTCCCCCCAATCATTCATACTCAAACAATAAACGTAATAGACCGATAATACTTTCTGATTCTAGTCCTGCAACACACACACAAACAAAAAAACATACATCACAAAACTTTAATGTCTTTGCCCATACAAAACATACCACTCCCTACTGAAGAAAACTTCCACTACCCCAACCCACTGAATTGGTTTCCCCCCCCCCCCCCCCCCCCCATTAAGTCAAATGAAAAATTAATGTCCTCAATCACAAAACATGATACCACCTTTGAACATAATTTTTTTACTGAATTCCAAGACACCTCGTCGTTTCCAAACCGTTTTTAAACATATCAACCCTCCACTATCCATTCCCCCCCCCTTTACACCCTGATTTCTCATATTTAGCATTTGTTTATTTTAATCTACGACCAGATACCATGTCTAAAGAAATGGGACCATCCCTACCTATTTTCCGTAAACCTTCCCCACCACCCCCCTCCCCCCCCCCCAGAACAATTAAGCTTTGGTAATAGAGACAAATTTCAAAAGAAATAATACCTAATCTTCTTACCATGACAATCCCTTGCCCCCCCCAGCTTCTTCACATACACACCACACATCTCCACTCACACTTATCTCCCCGCACTTCCTTTCCCAATCTTCCACCTCGTTTTCCTCAACGTTTCCCAGCTCAAACATATAATTCTTATTATAAGAAAAAAACTTATAATGATTATCATTATGTTAATCCTAATATTAAAGTAAGTACTCATACTAACCTCACCCCTCTTAATCCTCCTTTTATTGCTGCTCCCATATCTTCTTTTCCTCCCCCCATTGTTGCTCCCCCATCATCTTCTATACTATTGTCTCAAAGCATACCTTTAAGGTTGACCGATAGACCATTGTCTCAAAACATACCTTTAAGGTTGACTGATAGACCATTGTTGATTCCCATAACTCTTCAACCAACTTCTATAGTCAACAGACCATTGTCTCCAACTGTATTTCCTTCCACAACACCCTCCCCCCAAACCTCCTTACCAATGTTACACCTACTAATAACTCACTTATAGTTACCCTCCTCGTATTTAGACATACGCATAAACCAAACTCCCCATTTTTCATTAACAAATACTTGCTACTCAACGACTGCCATCTTTCCAACCCTGTAAACTTCATAATTCCCAAACAAGAACAACTACAATAGATTTTCAACTAATCTGAATTAGAAAATTATTCTCACGTCCTGTAACTGCTTTGGTCTGATGCTATGTATCGACTTTATATTCACACGTATACTACTAAAATCCTATCCCACTTCTATTCCCCCACCTGCACTAATAGTGAACGGTGTCAAATAATGTAGGTTGATATGATCACACCACTTTTAAATGCAATTATTGAATCATCTCGCAAACTCAAAAAACATATCTCTGATAATCACAGAAATTTCCTACAACACTTAACGACTTTTTTCAAAAATCCCTTAACAAAAAACAATCTTAATTGATGAATAACTGTTTGGGTCGTAAAAAAAAATAGACTGAAAACCCAGTCTCCTAACAATAACATCAACCTTGTCCCAAATGCCCAAATTTTTCGGTCATACAATGACAATTGTCAATCCAGTTCATCGTTGCTTCACTGCGAAGTAAAACGCCCAAAAAATAAATGCCTAACCCTTCTCATCAACCACACTGACAAAAAACCCAACATTCCATTTTGTAAACATGCTTCCAAATACAAACCATATCACAGTAGCCACGTGCCCATATTATCTAAAACGAACTTTATTCCACCAGAAAATAGGCCTATATTTTTTTACACGACACCCCATACAAAAAATTACACAAACAATTCCTCCATCTCACAATCAATACTATTCCACTAGACATCTTCCCCATCTAACAACAAAACTTTACTTTTTCATCTTCACCACCACGTTTTTTCTACTGCCCTTTTATCCTGAAATACAAGATATAAATAAATTCCCCTTAATTCTCTTCTTGATGTTTTTTCTAATGTTCTTTACAAATTTTATCCCTATATAGAGTTCTAAATTTGCAAAGCCTTAAATGCAGCCACGTAAAAAATTGCTTTGGGTTTTTAAAAAAATAATATATGAAAACAACCTTTATGGTCTAAAATTTCCATCCATCACATAATATTCTCCTTCTACAGGGCCCAAATTACAATACTCGTCCTCCAACAATACCATCAACGTTACCTACTATTTTCCATTGTCCCCCCACAGATACATTCTCACTCCCTTCATACATACTTTACCTTCAACGCTGGGTGTTTGGTCGTATCGATTCCTCAATTCTCATCTTTCTGAAATTTAAAATTCTATCATTATCAATTTTTTTTTATAATGACTAAAACTCTTCTACAAGTACACCCAATAATCCTTTAACTAAAAAAATTTCAATTTTATAAAATTTTATTCAATAATTCGAAGTTCATGCACAAAAAAGATTTAATTTTAAATATGTTAACATCACCAAACCCACCTGATGTAATTTGTATTCAAGAAAAAAGACTTTCTCACCCCCTCCTTTTACCATCCCGATTACACTTCTTTCGAACTGATTCTCTCCTCCCTAATGTTGGTTCCCTTTCTTTATTAAAAACCCTAATTGCTATTAAAGAAGCTAGCCTAAAATCTTCCTCTTTATATCTTTTGATTCTTCTTATCAAACGTTAACTATAAAATTACAATTTCTCAAATTTTTTAATCTACATCACTAATCTATTAACATAGCCGTTAACCTGGACTGGCGGCGGAAAACCGAGTTTTGCCCCCGCGAGACGTTTTCGCCGCCGAGGAGCGGATAAACGCGTACATTTTTGGACGCTCCTCGCGAGAAGATCCGAATTTTCCGAAAAAAAATACCCCGACCCGAAAAAAAATTGCTTCGGTAAAAAAGTCAAAATCGCGAAAAAAAAAAACGTTTTTTGCATTTTTTACTCGCGGTTTCCGCACCCAAGTACCTTTCGCGCCCAAAGTCGACGGTACCGACGTGTTCGAACAACTACCGGTGAGTAAAGTGAAGGGTTTCCGGACCCAAAACTTGGCCGGGGGGCGAAAAAACATTTAAAATTTTTAAGCAAAGGGAAAATTTTTGAAAAAACGGATATATTACTTGGAGCATTCCAAAAAGTCGTTTTTTTTTTCAAAGTGTACACTAGAATAAACCCCCCGGTCAATGGGCACATTTTTGAAAAAAAAATTCATTTTCCCTTTTTTGGGGCATTTGGTTTTTTTGGGTTTTTTTCCCCTTCCCCAAAATTTTTTGGGGTTTT